>PNEQ01075212.1:0-19241 GCA_003012365.1 Medauroidea extradentata
GCACTAGGGACCAAGGAACCCATCCTGGTATAGTACCCACCAATACTCACGAGCCCCGGAGCAACATCGCACCCCTGCGAGTGTGTATGTGGTTACTCCCTTCGGATACTAGAGCGTGGCAACGCTCCGACACCTCAAACAGGGAGATGCACGACCGTCGTTGGATTTCTCCAACGCGGGAACACACCTTAACCACCGCTCTGTTGGATCAGCAAGAAAGACAGTGTGCCGGTGTGCTTTGGTGAGAAAATTAATTAAATGAATTGGGAAGCAATACACTCAAGTGTTTATCATCGCCAAACAAAACTCCTGTTCGAAACAGCCACGCACTAAAGAAACAAAATGGCAAAATAAAAAGAAAGAACAGGACAACAAACAAATAAATAAATGCGATAAACACACAAAATAAACCCTTGAGAAAGACGACCAGGCCACAAGCACACCACACAAAAAAAATAAAAAAAAATAGAATATAAGAAGTTTAGAAAATATAATTTAACCTTACTAGATACTTCAAAATAGTTCAAATGCCCAGGGGAAGAATTATAAATAATAAGACGTTGAATTGTGGTTTGTTAAATAATGAAATAATTTATTATTTATTTTATTTCATATTTAAATGTTTTTCTTTTAAAATATGGAAACAAAGAATATATAAATGACATTGAAATAGGTTTTGCATGTAAGCCTATATGAATAGATGAGATTAATTATTAAAGTTATGTGCAAACGATAGTATAGAAAAAAGGGGTACCCCACACATTATTTATTGAAGAAGTTAATTAAAACTTAAAACTTTTGAATCATTAATAAAAAAATTATAATATTAAAATTTAAATTTTATATGGAAGCAAATGCTGTATTAAAAACAAAATTTAGGATTATGACCTGTCTCTTTAATAGAAAATAAATAATGTTATGGTAAATTTAATTTTAAAGAAGGCAAATGATGTGTCCCGATGGCACTTAGCTGTCATGACGTCAAACGTAGTGGTGGTGAGTGAAACGGAATCGGAGATGTAAGCACACAGTTCCTTCACTGAATGCTGGAGAATGGAGATGATTGCACTCATTCTCAGCAGCGACGAAAACACCAGTCCACTAGCTCAATCGCCGGGACGGGCCACAGGCACGAATCAAACCAAGATGGAAAATTGCCCAATTTGATGTGAGGCCCAACACTTGGACCCTCACTGAAAGAAAGAAGTGCGAAATTAATAAAATGTGCACGAAAAGTAACAGAGAAACTCTCTGAAGACAGGTACTCACCAGAGGGCGACGAAAGAAGCAGAAAAATGTAACACTACATTTTAAGACAAAAGCTACATTTGGAGTTGTAGAATAAAATAAAATTTATTCCAGTAGACTACATGATAAAATTAATAAAGGAATAAAAGGAAAATAAACAGTTAGGTTATCTAAGTCCCTACGTGTGCCGGAAAGACACGAACACCGCAACAACACATCATGCCAAGGTCACTGCTGGAAAATGAGTACCGGAAAAATATAGGAGGAGAAGTAACAGGGCGCAAACAATGGTGCAGCGCAGTAACTTTAAAACGCCCCACAAGATGGCAGGGGCTGTCAGAATGAAGTTGGCATGGAACTTTCACGTGTACAGAGCTGCACAGAAAGGACGAAATCACGCAATAATCATGCAGAGTACACGCGCCCTGACACAGCAAATGTCCGCACTGCAGGAAGAAACAGGAAAATAAAGAAGACACAAAAGCTTCGGCTAAGGAATACAAAACGTAGCCGAGCACATCCGGCAAACAAAGAACACATTACTGCAGCCTGAATCGGCTCTACTCATAACTAACATGTGAAGGAAATATAGACTGTAATGAAAAATAAAATGCACTGAAACATTCAGAATAAAATAAAATTTCTGAACAACACCAAATTACTGATAGTATAATGAAAACAAGTTAATATCAATAAAATGAATTAAGTAAATCAATCTAAATTTATGAAAATATAGACAAAACATTTTAATATTTAATTTATATAAGCACAACAGGTCAGTGAAGAGGTGAGCTCAATAGACAGACACTTTACTGGAAAAGTCAGAGATGCAGAAAGGGTAACTGGTGCCAAACTGCAAGAAGTAAACTACAAGATTGAAGGTCTGGAGATCCAGGTCGAGAAGGTAATGTCTGAGCTGAGAAAAATAAACATCAGTTCACCTGGCCCTAGTTCACCACAGACCATGTCACCTAACCCTGTAAGTGACCCAGTGGCAGCAGTTAACCCTACCAACACCAACCAGGTAAACACCAACACCTTGATAACAGCACCTAACCAGATTTGTCCCAGTATAATGCCTCATCACCCATCCAAGCTGTGGGTCAAACAGCAACCTACCTTCGAGGGAAAGCTGGGGGAAAACGCAGTGACCTTCCTGAGACAATTTGAGGAGTACTTTCACATATTCGAGCTGAGTGAAGTAGACAAGATGAGACCCATAAATTGGTGTCTGAAGTCTACAGCTTTGATATAGTGGGAAGTGGCCAAAGCCACTATTACTAATTTTGCTGAGTTTGAACAAAAGTTTCTAGAACAGTTTTGGAACCGTAAGACCCAAGGGAACATGAGGGAACAGTTGTACGCCGAGAGGTTTTTGCCAAGAAAGGGGGACAGCCTAGAAGCCCACCTGTCCGAGTGCTATGACAGGTCGAGAAACTTTGATCCTCCCATCAGTGATGAGGAATTCATCTCGATGATCCTACATCAGCTGCCCTACAGGTATCAGGTGCATTGGGCTGGATGCCAACACTCTGATTTGGCTACATTCTGGAGAGACCTGTTAGAGTATGACCAGATCGACAGACTACAGAGGCAGAAAGATTTGAAGGAGGCAGAAAGAAACAAGGCCCCTAATGAGAGACCGCAGCAAATGTACCCTCCTGCTGGTCAGAGAGACCAGATATTTTACAACAGGCCAACTCAGAACCCACAGGTGAGAAACATGAGTACCAACGCCTACCACCCGTACCGAAGAAACCAGAACCAGTTTGATCGACCTCCATGACGAAAAACTGGAGACGCAACAGGGCTTTACCCAACAGAGAGAACATCAGGTCAAAGGAATAGAGAATCAAGACAGGTATCAACCCAGAAGAAGATGGCAAGAGCGCTGGAAAAAGCACAGAAACCACTGCAGTACTTCCAGCAGCAGCAACGAAGAAAGAAGATACCAGAAGAAGAACAGAAGACAAGTGGTCAACAGAAACACCTCAGAAGACACAAGACAACAGGAAAATAAACACTGTCGTATACCACTGTTCTACACCTCCGAGTTCGCCAAGAAGAGACTCGAGAGATCAACGTGAGCAGAACTCACCAGAACGACAAGAAAGAAGAGGTGAAACAAGAAACCAAAACCAGTATAGGGCGCCGACTAGTCAACAAGGAGGTTATTTTGATAACCAAGTACCTCTAGATCCCAGAGTAATAGAATTGGTTCCTACGAGACAAGAAGTTTATTTGGTGCCTGATAACCAAGGTCAGGGCCAGACAAGTCAGCAAAAGTTAAACTACTAGAGGTCAGTATGGACGGGACCCAAATGCTGACCTGTGAGTTACCTAGAAAAGGGTCCAAAGACAGTGAGTTGGTAGAAGTGGTAGTACAGACACTATGTCTGAATGAAGATGATAGAGAATTTTGGCTACAAGAACCTCCAGTGGAAAACTATTCATACAAAGAGAATTTGTGTCCTGAACTTGTGCTTACAGTAAGTGGTGTGAGAGCTCCATGCCTACTGGACAGCGGAGCAGAATTTAGTTGTGTGGCAGAGGAACTGGTGCAAGAAATATCTAATACTGGATACAGTCTGCCTAGTATTCCTATACCAAGACTGAAGATATTGGGTGCAACTGGTAAACGCAGCCCAACAATTAATCGACAAGTTTTACTAGACATTGGAGAGAAGAAGAAAGTTTCAGCACTAGTAATCAATAGTCTTAGCAAGCCTGTAATTTTAGGAATTGACTTCCTTACAGACCATCGTATAAAGATGGATTTTGGTGGATGGTTAGTGATAACACCAAACGACCAAGGAGATAAAGCTGTGTCACCTGATTAATGGCAACACTCAGGTGTATTTGTGAATTTCCTGCAGTATGAACATATTACATTGTGTAAATCTAGTACTAGCTGTGAGTTAGCTGCACCTAAAGCTATCTATCAGGCAGTAGCTAAAGCAGAGGGTGTTAACAAAACACAGAGACTACAATTAGAGAACCTACGTTTCAAACCTAATAAACTTTTCTCAGAGAAATCAGGAAGAAATAAATTGTGCAAAGCAAACATTCAAGTCATTCCTGGCGAACCTTTCAGCAAAAAGTCATACCCCATACCAGCTAAATATTTGGATGAAGCTGAGAAATACCTACAGTTAATGCTAGACTGGAATATTGTGAAACATGCCTCAAGCCCATATGCAAATCCCATGGTTTGTGTGAGAAAGAAGGATGGGACAGTACACCTTTGTCTGGATGAAAGAAACCTAAACAAGATAACTGTTAAGTCAAGAATGAGCCCCAGACCAACAGAAGAACTGCTACGGTTATACCAAGGAGTTGTCGTATCCCACAGTGGAACTGCGGGGGCGTGACGTAGTTATGGCCGAGCGGAGACTCTAACTAGGCACATAAGGCGGAGTAGCACTTAAGTGTTAAAACTCATAGAGTCTTGAAACTAGAAGTTGACACATTTATTAAGAATTATTACAAGTTTTCAAGTATACAGTAAATCAGACAACTGACATAGAGACAGTGCCTCAACGATAACCGGGGCTCCTCTGAGCACGAAGTGTCTCGGAGAACGCTTATATAGCATCGAACTGACCCCGACCTTGGTTGGAGTGTAGAGCGATGACCGTCTAGCTAACAAACACCACGTGCACTCTGTTAATTGTCAGCTTGTGTTTTCCATTTCTCAGAGGATTGTTTATAATGAAGTAACCTTCAGTGACATTTGATAAGAGTTTATGTTTGTAACAACTATCCATATCTTCTAGAGGAAAAATACTTAATTGCGTTCATGCGGCGGGTGTTGATTCTCTGTACGCTGCACTCTGGCCATTTGCCTGTAGATGACGTTATTATCAAGCAGAGAATACTTAGTCACACAGCATGTGTATACATTGACTCAATACTTATATCTGTTATCCGTGCCATTGGCCTACGGATGAACTTATTAGTAAAATGGAAAACAATTGTCAGCGCGTGTTGTGTGATGAAGCAACAACACGAGGCCGGCGACTCGCAACCTCTGTACTTGTACTCGTGGCAGTTGACCTATAGATGGCCTTGTTATCACAAATGGAAAACAAGCTTCGAAATACATAGTAACAAGGCGGCCGTCTGCCGTGCTGTGGCGAGTGCTCGAGTGTATGTGTGTATGTGTGGTTTTAAACATATGTTACAATAATTCATTATAATCTGCAAAGCATTTAACACAACCACACGTACACTTTAACAATAGCTCTTAATACCTGCAAATAAGCTAATGATGCAAGAGTTAAATGGGTGCTAAATGGGCGCGCAGATGCGACAGAGTGCAGTATTTAAGCACTATAGACCTAACACATGGTTACTGGCAAATTCCCTTGGAAGATGAAGCTAAGCAGTACACCAGATTTCTCCTCAGAAACCAACAGTTTGTTTTCCAAGTGTTACCTTTTGGCTTGTGTAGTGCTGTTTGCCAATTCACACAGTGTATGAATTTAACATTAGGCAAGGAATGTGACAGTTTTTCAAGAGCATATGTCGACGACATTTTGACTACTGCTCACACTTTTGAACAACATTCAGAACACATAGACAAGGTGTTAACAAAATTATCAGAAGCTGGCATGACAGTGAAACTAGCCAAGTCTTTATTTTTCAGAAGTGAAGAACCTTATCTAGGCCACATCCTATCACCTCAAGGTATCAGCTAAGATCCTGAAAATTTTTTGGCTACTACCCATTATCCAGCACCTAAGAATGTGAAGCAGCTAAGAACCTTTCTAGTAGTGGTTGGGTTCTATAGAAATTATTCTGATAAGGTTGCAGAGAAAGGTTTACCACTTTTCGAATTGCTACATAAAGACACCAAGTGGGACTGGACTTCAGTGAGAAGACAAGCCTTTGAAGCCATTAAAGCTTTGTTTATGGAAGAGCATGTGATTGACGACCCTGTGCAAGGAAGAGAGTACCTGTTGTACACAGATGCATCAGACTACACTCTGGGAGCAAAACTAGCTCAAGTGGACGAGGAAGGCCAAGATAAGACTGTAGCCATGGCCAGTCGAACCCTAAACAAAGCAGAAAGAAACTACACAGTGACAGTAAAAGAAATTCTTGGAATAGTGTGGGCTCTGCAGAAATACTGGGATTTATTACTAGGAGAAAAAGTCATTTTACTAACCGACCATCAAGCCCTACTGAGTCTAAAAACTGGTAAAATTTTCAGCAGTAGACTTACCAGGTGGTCATTACTAATACAAGAATTTGACATCAAGTACAAGCACATCAAAGGTACTCAGAATATAGTGGCTGACTATTTGAGTCGATCTCCTGATTGTATGCAGGAAATTACAAGCAAGAAGCCAAGTGAAGTATCAGTATCTGTCGTCAAGAGAATTAAGATGTTTACCAACCAGTGGCAATGCAACATGACTACATTGCCTGAGGAGCAAAAGCAAAATAGTTTCTGCACAGAAGTTCTGAATAAATTGCAGCAGCTGCCACCTACACACCGGATGCACAAACTGTTCTGCACTACTGAAGATGGGATACTGTGCCATTTCAGTACCGTTAAGACTAATTTTGAAGGTGAATGGAAACTTGTAGTTCCTGAGAAATTAATTTTTCAACTGATGGTGGACACACACCAGATGTTAGGCCATGTTGGCATAAATAAGACTTATGCTGCCTTGCATCGACAATTTTTCTGGAGAAAAATGAGATCTACAGTGGTAAATGAAGTTCATACCTGTGATCTCTATCAAAAATGCAAGCATGCGCAAGATAATTTATTGGGTGAATTGCATGCAATTATTCCGACAGAACCACTCAACATAGTATCTGTCGATTTGTTTGGTCCTTTTCCCAGATCTAAGGTAAGAGTGACTCATATATTTGTGGCCATGGAATTGTTCTCCAAGTATATTAAGCTGTATGCTATAGTAAGTGCAACAGCCACTACAGTATTATCCAATATGAAACTATTGTGGAAGTAGTTGGCCAACCTAAGCATGTATTGTCTGATAAAGGTCGCAATTTACCAGCAAGGTATGGCAAGAGGGAGTAAGAAGGCTAAAGGCTATTTCTACTTCAACTTCAGTGAGACATCCACAAGGAAACCCTGTAGAGAGACTCATGAGAACACTAGGACGCATGAGAACACTAGGACGCATGAGAACACTAGGACGCATGAGAACATTAGGAAGTATATTAAGAAAATTCTGCCACAGTAACCAGCAGAGCTGGTTGTACAGACTGCCACTCATCAAATTCGTTATGAACAACACGTTACACGAGTCTACCACTCTCACACCACTCGAGGTACTCACAGGTCAACACTCAGTTGTCTTTGACCCGTCCAAACTACCCAAGCCTCCAGTGACAGAATATGGAGAAACCATGGATGAATGGATGAGGAGAAGTGGAGAGAAGAAGTTCTATGTTTTGTTAAGGAAAGGCTGAAAGTGAATGCAGAGAGGAGAAGTCTATTTTCCTCCAGTACAGAATGTGTAAGTTAGCTAGCAAGACAGGAATATGCTTCCTGTAAGTTATCGCAATCCTGAAGAGACTGAGCAATGAAAGTCTTGAGGATTAATATTATATGTTGCAGAGGACTTAATTGAGGGTATCGCCTTGTTATGGCGTGAGTTATTTTAGTAGACAGAGTGTATGATGATGTGGTGTGCATAGTCAACCGTCAGAGTGACGGCGCATATGTAGGCGGCCCTGTAGTATTATTTGTGTAACACTTCTCTGCTGTATGTTGTATTTGTATCCTAATATTTGTTTGCTGACGATGACCGAGTTTAATCGGATTTACTCTGCGCAAGGTATCAAGAATATGGCTAAGCGATACGAGGAAAACTAAATGAAGTACGTTAAAGGGAAGAGGGACCCTATGCGTGCATACGAGCTAGAGCCTGCCTATGAAGATTTATTTACTGCCTATCCGCACTTTCAAATGTTGTAGGTACTCACTGTTTTTTCCTGGTCCTGTTCAAAAACTTACGATTTAGAGACCCTCCTTCGGACTGCATAAGCTGAGGGATACATGTGGAGAAAGTACCTGAAATTATTAGATCAGACAGACCCAAGGGCCCTTTTAGGATACACAAAGCATATGCACATCAGCCAAAGTTGAAAAATAATGCGAAGATTAAGCAAGCGATTTTACTAATCGAGAATCCAGTAATGTTTTGGTTCAGCTGGAATAGTTGATTTTCTCTTCTTGAAACTCCTCTCCTGTTATTGAGGTAATCCAAGGTTTCTTCCATGTCTTCTGAGTTTGAAATTTACTGTGTTATATGTAATATTTTAACTATTTATGGTTGTATATATTGAGAATTGTTGAATTTGTTCAAGTGAAATTAGTTGTTTGCATGGAATCTTCTATCTGTGACTATTTAGTTGATTGTGCATTTATTTCAGTCTATAATGATGTTTGATGTTGATGATAGCTAAGCATGAGGTGCTAGCAATGATTAGACTACTTGGTTGTTAGACTTCTAAGTGATTTCAATTATAAGTATTGTATATGTTTATTGATACGTGATGTTTAAGATACGGCAGAGGCGTAATGTTAGGGTCATATTGATTGAAATGTGAGTTTTTGTTGATTGTATGACAGTAGTAGCTAGATAGGTAAGCTAGCCAAGCCAGTTAAGCCACCATAAAGAGTTTTTTTAATGTAGTACTGTGCCATTATTGGGAGCACAGGCTGAACGAGAGCGTTAAACTGTGAACATAGTGTGTACACTAGTGAAATATATTTAAACTGAACACTATTGATGTTGACACACATTAAAGCACTTTATAAACACTCACGAACACTTACACTGCGCACATTTTTAAACAGCCGAGTAGTAACGGCAAGAAAGCGCGAGTGTAACGGTCTCGTGCAACGAGCAACTGTAACGAAGTTAATAGACACTTTTTCTACGGAAGTGATTTGCACGCAAGCAGATACAGTTACCTGACGCTGTTTCAAAGTGATTATTTCAGCTCTTGATGCTGTCAAACTGATTATAATGCATTTAATGCCGGATCCCGCACAGAGGATGTTTACGAGACACGAGCGCGGCATAGACTAGACACTGCGAGAGATGTCACTCAACACCTGCTGAAAAAGCGAACTCGAGAGGTCGAGGTTATCGTATGGCGCGCCGGCGACTCTCACTGAAGAGGATATCTTGTTAGTGATATTTTTGAACACAGTATTTTATGAAGCAATGTGAATTATAATTTTGAAAACTGTTTTAATGCATTAATCAACTTTGATGTTATTTTGTGTGTTATATGGTTACAATGTTCTATTGTTAATGCAAGAATGTACTAAGTACAGTACACTGACATTTTTCAAGTATATTTTGCTCAGCCCATAAAGACATTTTGAGAATTTTCAAAATATAAGGGGGCATTTTCTGTAGCGTGTACTGTATTATTATTATAATTATTATTTTTGATTGTTGTTATATTATTAGTTTACCTTAATTTAGCCACATTTCCAACATTTTAAATGGTCTTGCTTGTTGAAAACGTTTGGTTTTGAGCCTAGAAGGGCTTAATTATGTGTAACTAATGCTTAAAGAATATTTGTATTTTTCGTCGGAATTTTTATTTATTATTTTGCCAGGCCAGTTGTTCTAGGCAACACAGAGGTGCTGTGTAGAGCAAAAGGGTTGCTCTTTGTAGTTTTGCCATCGTCATGGTGATGAGCGGCGTGTAAACAGTTTAAAATTGCAAAAGCGCACGAAATTCGTGCCATTTAAATTCCGAATTTGAAATAACAATGAACTTTTGGTAGCGTGGCATGAAGACGACGATTTGAGAGGGCTTCTTCTATGGATCGTTAGGGCAGATGCGGGCGAGAAAATGGCACATCTCGCCTAGGCTTTTAATTAATGAATGTGTGGCGAGTTCCGCTGTTTTGTCTGGAGTTGCCAAGTGATGAAACAACAGAACAGGCTCCAGGCTCGGGCTTCCGCGGAATTTGTCATTTTAATTAGCCGCCACCCGCGAATCCCGTGTGGTGCTGGGCTGTAAGTGCACAGGCTCGTTAGCCTCAGGGGAAAGATGCAGTTTGTTTCCTAAGTGCACAAAGCCGCAGCGAACAACGAAACAAGCAGAAGACTGCGAGAACGAAACCGCCGACACAGCTAACTTGCTCGTTAGATATTTCATCATCAAATTTCGATTTTTACGGTGCCATAGTGTGTACATAACATTGGAAATTGAGATATTTTATTGGTACAACACAGGGCTAATTTTTAAACTTGAAGGGTTTGGTGCAAGAACCCAGTAGCTCCACTTTTTGTCAAAATACGTTTTATAACGAAACAATAATGAAAAAAATTGACACATTGTTTGGTGTAAGAACGATGCACCTCCATCGCTTTAGCTGGTTCCAACAAGGGGAAAGGAGCCACATGTTAAAGCAACAGCTGCAATTGTGTTGCAATAAAATTGCAGCTCCTGGAGCTACCTGGATATTGCACTCATGAAGTTCATGTATCTGTCACATGCAACGCTTCTGTTTAATCACATTTATCTTCTACCTCTTGTATTTAAATACTGACAGGAACACCAGATAGCACTACTTGTAACATATTACAACATATCTACGTCATTTCAATTGGATTCTTTATCTGTTCTCTCTTTTTTTAGTTAGACGTAATATTTTTCGCTGTGATTTTCCTTTCCTATCTCATTGTATTATGTTATCTGTGGCCAAGTGTTGTTAACAAGCAGTTTGTCATTAACGTTGTACCTTTCAATAGATTGTTTTCTGATTTTATAGTAAAATGAGTGACACGTCATTGTTTGAATATTCTAGTGATGAATTTGTGCCTAACTCAGATGAAATTAGTTCAGATAGTAATACATCTGTTAGTGTGAGTAGAAAAATATCAAGATAACCGGTTACTGTTCCATTGACTCGTGCAATAACTGAAGTTACAAAAGGAAAACGAAAACGGCGGTGCCCTAACCAATGGAAGCGGAATATCAACAAACGAAAGCATGCAAAAGGGGAAAGTTATGTAAGTACGGCAAATAAAAGTGTTCCAGCCATGGGTACGGGATGTCCATGTAAATGCATACACAGATGTTTTGAGAAGTTAACTGATGATAAGTCAAAAATATTATATTCATTCAATGAGTTAGCTGATAAATATAAACAATATTGCTACATATGCGGGTTAGTAACAGTTCGATCCATTGCACGCAGACGAAAGATATCAGGTGGAGGGAAACCAAGAGATCATACGTACATGTATAAAATTAAGGATGGCGAAAATGAAACACGCGTTTGCAAAAAGGCATTTGTACCTCTTCATGGAATAACATGCAGTAGAATAGAACGTCTTTGTAGTCACATATCTATCAACGTTACCGCACCTGCGGATAAAAGAGGTCAGCAAAATACAAGGCCAAATAAACTTGCAGTTGACTGAGTTAATGCAGTAATGGCACACGTACGCAGCTTCCCAAAACAATCTTCTCACTACAGCAGGACAGACCACCAGGAAAGATACTATATTTCCTCAGAACTAAGTATTGCTAAAATGTATAGGTTATTTTTGAAGAAGCACGAAACAACAACAATGGAGCAATATTCAACTAGCAATCAGACTGAAGCATGTAGCTCGACTAGTATTCTCGCCAGTGAAAACTCAATGCCCAAATATATCAAACCGATAGTATCGTATGACATGTACAGAAAAATAATTTTTCATTATTTTAATTTGTATTTTGGAAATCCAAGAAAAGCCACGTGTCAGAAATGTGACAAAATATAAAATACAATGAAAGTTTCCCTTTCCAATGAAGAAAAAAATAGGCTAGAATCTGAAAAGGTCGTGCATTTAAGAAAAGCTAAATGGTTTTACAATGATTTAAAATATAAAATACATGTTTCTAAAACAGATGTCTCTGTAGAAACGCTGATTTTTTATTTCCGACAAAACCTTCCTCTTCCCGTGGTGCCTTCACTAGATGTATTTATAAGAGACAGCTAATTGTGTTTTCATTCTGCTTATACTCTGCAAAAACAGGAAAGAGTTTCTTCTACCTGTATGATGAAACTTCAGGAAAAAAGTCGCCAAATGAAATAGTATCTTACCTACATGTTTTTTTGCAAAATACAATCACACCTAATGTCAAGACGCTGTACCTATTTTGTGACAACTGTGGTGCACAAATTAAAAATATTGTGCTAGTTAAGTTTATCAATGCTATATTAAAAACTGGACATTTTGTGAAAATAGTACAACGGTTTCCAGAGCCCGGTCACCGTTATCTGCCATGTGACCGAAGTTTTGCTGCAGTGGAGAAAGAAAAACGTAAAAGAGAGAGACTGTATGTACCTGGTGATTATGGACAGCTCATATCCAATGCGAGCTGTAGGTTTCAAGTTAAAATGATGAATCGTGAACATTTTCTAGACTATAAAAGCGCATTTGCACAGTCTTTCAGAAAGAAAGTTGTAAGCGACAGTAGTGGCCAATTTACGATCTCAAAATATCGAGTGTTTATTCACAGCAGGGAGTTTGTGGGTAAAGTCCAGTGTTCAATAACGAGTTCACACATCTACACAGAAACATTTCCTTTGTTGAAAGAGAATGTTGTGTCTGCTTTTCCAAGCCAGAACGATCAAGCTCACTGTAGACCATTGCCACTGAAGGTTGCCAAACCGCGTGACGTGTTGCAGCTTGCAGAGAGCTACGTTCCTCCTAGCGACAAGTGGTTCTACAACAATCTACCAAGGCAAGACAGCAACAATGAGAGTACGTCAGCCAGCGAGTAATGATTTCAGTTCTGCAGCTCAATCATTCTGGTTTATAAACCTGTGCATACACTTCCGTCATGTATTTGGTATTGTAGACATTCATTTCTTTGACTCTCTGTAGCATTTTTGTACTGTGTTGTAACACAAATTTTGTAATATTGTTATGCAACACTTTACGTTAAATTTAAAAAAAACGCTGTATTAACCAATAAGATAATGGAATATCCATAAAACTATTTCAGTTCTTAAGATTTTAAATAATATTGTGAAGAAAAACATATTGCCTGCTACAATGTATTATATTACACTTAATGGCTTAAGTAAATTGCTTTCTTCAAGTGAAATGTACTATAAAATTACTACTATTTACCTGTGTTGTCATGATAACTTAAAACATGCTTTCGTATTTATTTGCGAACATTTTTGGGTGAGTAAAACTAGCGATTTAAGCTGATGTTAAAAGTGTATGAAATTGATTAAAATAGGGTTTTTATGCATGAAACAGGTGTCTCCCAAATATTTTTACGTATTAAAAAGTATACTTAAACAAGGAAACTACTACTTTTAATTCATAAAATTTCATAATATACTGTAGTCATACAAATAAAAGAAAATACCTATCTTGTAAACAGATCTCTTGCTTACAAACAGAAACAAAGTATTTATTTATTTTATTTTGCAATGCATTAAGAACTTATACGTAAACGAAGTTGGGATTACATTTGAAACAGAAAAAAAAATCTTTTTAATATTTCTGATTGTCTAAACTGTCATAAGTAAAATATTGATATGCTTTAAAATGTATTATAGCTAATAATGGAATGTCGATAGCTAATTTGTTGCTTTGAGTTATTTCCTAACTAAAATGTTCAATATTGATTATATTTTTAAAAAGAATGCTGCCAAAACAACTTAAATACTTTGTTAATATGTTTTATATGAGTTGCATCATTACTTGTGTTAATTAAATGATGATGTAATTATTAAATACAAACAAAATAACAAAAAAGGAAATTCAATGCAAAAACAGGTAGCTCTAAAATTAATTATTTAATTTTAAAAAACAAACAACAGTAAAACGAAAATTTTTATGTGATAACATATTCTAAAAATTTACTTCTTAAGTTTTACACCCTAACACAAACCGACTAAATTCAGATGAATTTTACAATCAGTTTTTTTTTACTTCCTGAAAACTAGGTAAAAGTGGAACCACCTGGTTCATGCACCCAGTCCTTCAATTATAACTCTATTGATTTTGCCCACGGTGAACCTGATAATTTGTAGTAAAGAGTTAGTGCTCAGCTAAATTGAAATAGTTTATTTTTTAGTACTCAAAAAGTTAATCTAAGACTCAAATTTAAACACTAATTGTGTTATAATTTCCTTCAGAAACTTGGCACGATGAACGAACCTAGTTTCGCAAAGTAAACAACTGGCTTGATTTGATGATCACTTGCAGTAAAGTTTATTTGATTGAATTTAATATTTTAATTGTGGCCAGACAGAATATTCCAGTAATTTATTATTTATTATCTGCTATCAGTTTTTCACTAACCTATGCCAGAAATAAATTTTTATTTGAAATTAAGCACCTTGGTTGATCTTCTACTGTTTTTCTATATTGTTTGTTTCCAAGTGTTTTGCTTGTATTACTTTCAGCCAGAGCAGTTGTGTTGTTAAATGGTAAGTTTGATATGTTCATCTGGAGCTGAGGTATTGAAGTGTGAGTCTGAAACTAAGTGAGTCCTGGTCAGCATTGCTCCTGTGCTTAGTCTTTCATGACAAGTGCAGTTTTTTCTACTGGCGCCCATTACTAATTTCACATCCGACTGTATATCTTTACCAGTGAGCTAGCAGATAGTTCGCTACACAAGTTGAAGGTGTAAGGCTAGGCTAGGTAGCCATTGCACATTATGCGACTCGCCATTTTATTTCACGGTTCTTACAAGTATTTTCGTAGTAGATATTATTTTATAATTTATAGTCCGTTTGTTTAACGAAGTATACAAATATTACTTTTTATTTAAATAATCTTATTAAGGAAGCAAAAAATGTAAACCAACAACATTAATTATTGTAACAAAAAACATTGTAGAAAAATAATTGAATTCCATGGTTGAAGAAATGGGGTAGTCATATATTTAAACTTCTGAGAAAAAAGCAATTAAAGATTATTTAACTTGGTAAAATCTTGATGATTCGCATATATGTGTCACAAGCATATTACAAGTGTTAATTAGTTTAAACACGCCTTGACATTAATTTATTTTTAAGTCATTTTCATTACGTCTGTCTGAGAATTTTACAAATATACACGCTTCCATCATCTTTCAGCTTTCAATTATTTACTTTACAATAAAAAACATGAATATCTAACCAAAATTACTTGCACCGGCCGGGAAAGTTTACTATGAAACCCATTTATACTAACATGTTGTTTAATTAATTTTAAAGAAGTAACATACGTATTAACTGCTTGGCTGGTGTGATAATCGTCATTAAGTTAAATATAAGCCTTCAGTATGAGCAAATTTGTATCTCAACTAGACATTTTCACCTAAGGAAAACCTGGTGTTTATAAGTAAATGAGCCAACAAAAATATCACCGACAGACATTTTACCGAACATTGGCTACGTTACTCGCAACATTTTTGCTGATATTATGAATGTGGTTCTGTGTCGCTGAGGTGCTCGAGAATGAGGACGACCAGTTGCCAGATGTTTGCGTGTGCGAGATGCACTATTTCATCTTGCTACCGAAGTTCACAGGTATTTGATAATGTATTTCTGCTTCGTTGCACTTTTATGAGCAGAACTAACAACAGTTACGCTTGCATTACTTGCATCAATTTTAGCAGAGCAAAATTTGTGCTTTCAAATGTTTCACGTAATTATAATTTTTGTAGACTATCATTTGAATTATTGAAATATTGCTCACAAATTCTTCTCATTAGATTGGCGATTCATATCAAAGCATTCCGCTTGTAATACCGAGCTTATTTCATATTGTGTTTTCTTGTGTGCTGGGTTTGGTTTCTTATTTCTGCTACTACTGGAAGCGAACCTTCTTTCATATTCATAAAAATGTTATTCGTGGACAGTTCTCTCCGAGTGCAAGCTTTCTGAGTAAATAGTGTTCTTCCAAAGTCCCTTCGGTGGCAATTGAAAATATTGTCACGATCAATTTATGTGGAGTATATCTAGACTCGAAACAGATATATAAAAAAGACCTAAAAAGTGGTGTAACTTGAGGGGCTTACGTTGCTCAACATAACTATCAGGGGCAAAACGAAACAATAAGAGACACTCTCTTCTACAGCTTGTGCAGGAGGGTAACCCAGAGATCGTAAAGTTAACTCACTCTGTAAAGAGTGCGTGTGATTTCCAGATGCAACGCCTGAAATAAAAAAAAGGTTAGAACACAACATAATACTAGGTTTAAAATTTAATAAAACTGGGGCCAGCGTAAAAAATGAAAATTAATTAAAATATGTATGGCTTCATTTAAAAGACTACAATTTAATACAGAAAATAAAAAGTTATAAAATTTAACACTAAAAATTGAAGTCTTACATATTAATGACTAGAAAAGTGATTAAAAATTAAAGAAGAATGATTTAATCATTTTAAAGTGCTGATAAATTATAAATTAACCATTATATATATCGAACTTGACAATATAAAGTTTTTTAAAGAACAAATAAATAATTATTTAAAATAAATTACAAACGGTAATATAAAGCTTAATAAATCGACAACATTTAAATGTGTCATTAAAACAATTATTATTAAAATTATTTTTTTCCATTTGAAGATAAGTTAAACATTCGTGTGTGTAGATGGGTGTTCAGATTGATATACATGCTCCCTCAGTTTAAATTCTCACAACAAATAAATTTAAATTTTTGCTTTACACATAATTAAATTTTCTTTCTATTTTAACTATACAGTCGATCTTAAACCGTACCGTCAGCCATGAAAGTAAAGCTAAACAATTATAAAACTAAACATTTTCTTAACACTTAGGTCTCGACAAGTGGAATACGTAAGGATTGTGGCGTCGGTCCTCTTCGGCCAGGGTGTCCCATCCTCTGCTCCCGGCCAAGCCCTTCAACATCAACACTACCTTTTCACTAACTTCTAAACATAACAAGTATAACAATGGTCTTCACCTTTGAGAGGCGGATGCAATAACAAGAATGACGATTCCTGCGCGAAACTACATTACAAACAGCCTGAAGTTCTCGTGAGGCCTTCGGTCCCCTAAACACATCCTTCCCGGCAGATGTTGAAGATTATCTCCTCGAAAATGGGGTACAACTGCCTCCGTTGACGCAGAATCTCGTGCCGAGACGGCTAAACTCTGGCCAGTATCGCCGGAGTGGCCTAAAACCGGGCGCTGAGTATTACAACTATCACTCCTTGTTGCAAGGTGAAGAACTGTTCATTATACTAGGAAGGGTATCTGACACGCGTTATAGGCACACTTCCCAGAAGTAGTCAGCAAAGGACTGGCCAGAAACCCCAATGTTGGCCTATTAACGGGCACTGACTATCACAACTAACACTCCTTGTTGCAAGGTGAAGAACTGTTCATATAACTATGAAGGGTAACTTACCCGCGGTAATCAGCACACTTCCCAGAAGTAGTCAGCAAAACTCTGGCCAGAATCTCCGGTAGTGCCCTACTAACCGGCACTGAGTATCACAACTAATACTCCATGTTGCCAGGTGAAGAACATTTCACATTTCTAGGAAAGGTAACTGAGCCGCAGTTATCAGCGAACTTCCCAGAAATAGTCACCAAAGTTCTGGCCAGTAACCCCGGTGTTGGTCTACTAACGGGCACTGAGTATCACAATCCAACACTCCTTGTTGAGAAGGTGAAGAACTGTTCATATTTCTAGGAATGGTAAATGACCAGCGGTAATCAGCACACTTCTCAGAAGTAGTCGGCAATGCTCTGGCCGGAAACCCTGGTGGTGGCCTACAACAAGCACAGAGTATCACATCTAACACTCCTTGTTGCGAGGTGAAGAAATGTTCATATTACTAGGATGGGTAACTGACCTGCAGTAATCAGCACACTTCCCAGAAGAGGTCAACAACGTAATACCCAGAATCCCAGTTATGGGCTTCTAACGGCACAGAGTATCACAACTAACACTCATTTTTGCCAGTTGAAGAACTGTTCATATTGCTAGGAAGGGTAACTGACATGTGTTAATCAGCACATTTCTTGGAAATAGTCAGCAAAGCTCTGCCCAGAAACCCAGATGGTGGGCTACTAACGGGCACAGATTATAACAACTAACACTCCTTGTTGCCAGGTGAAGAACTGTTCATATTACTAGGAAGGGTAACTGAGTTGCGGTAATCAGCAAACTTCCCAGAAGTATTTAGCAAAGCTCTGGCCAGAAACACTAGGGGTGGCCTACACCCAGCACAGAGTATCACAACTAATTTTCCTTATTGCCATGTGAAGAACTCTTCATATTACTAGGAAGTATAAATCACCTTCGGTAATCAGCACACTTCCCTGAAGTAGTCTGCAAAGTTCTGGTCAGAAACCCCGGTGGTGGCCTACTTACGGGCACTGAGTATCTCAACTAACACTCCTTGTTGCCAGGTGAAGAACTGTACATATTACTAGGAAGGGTAACTGACCTGTGATAATCAGCACACTTCCCTGAAGTAGTCAGAAATGCTCTGGCCAGAATCCCCGGTGGTGGGCTACTAACGGGCACAGAGTATCACAGCTAACACGCCTTGTTGCCAGTTGAAGAACGGTTCATAATACTAGGAAGGGTAACTGACCTGTGGTAATCAGCACAATTCCCAGAAGTAGTCGGCAAAGTTCTGGTCAGAAACCCCGGTGGTGGCCTACTTACGGGCACTGAGTATCACAACTAACACTCCTTGTTGCCAGGTGAAGAACTGTTCATATTACTAGGAAGGGTAACTGACCTGTGTTAATAAGCACACTTCCCAGAAGTAGTCGGCAATGCCCTGGCCGGAAACCACGGTGGTGGCCTACAACAAGCACCGAGTATCACAACTAACACACCTTGTTGCCAGGTGAAGAACTGTACATATTACTAGAAAGGGTAACTGAGCTGCGGTAATCAGCACACTTCCCAGAAGTTGTCAGCAAAGTTCTGGTCAGAAACCCCGGTGGTGGCCTACTTGTAGGCTCTGAGTATCACAACTAACACTC
>PNEQ01075213.1:0-19240 GCA_003012365.1 Medauroidea extradentata
CACGTTTGCATTTACGGTATGAATTGATATTGACACACGGTTTATTTTTAAATATATCGGCACATATTCTACCATTGCACCTTGCTTCTGTTGCATCTTTACTAGTATAAAATCAGGGGTGGGGTTATACAAGGAATATTTATTTTTCTTAAATCGAGTATTAAAAATTGGGGGGTGGGGCTATACACGAGTAAATACGGTATGTTGCATATAGTTTCAGGTGATTACAGTAGAGCCCCGATTTAACGAACTTGGGAATAACGAAAACAGCGATTTAACGAAAGAATTTTTAGGAACCTTCAAAAAATAACAAAGAAAGTATTAAATAACGGACTGACTTTGATAACATTGAATATTAATTGTAAGTTACGTCCTTTAAAAATACTAGCACCAACCGCCGTATATACTTATTTCTCCGTGGAAAAGCTTAAACCATCCGTCAAGAAACAAAAAAAAAATCCATTGAAATTTGTTGAAAAGTTTGACCACGGGAGTGATTTTTAGATACGCATGGGTGCGGCCGAGCGAGCGCTGCTGTGTTGCATAACAAGCGTGCACCTAGATCCTCATCCTGGCGGCTGGCGAGTGAACGAGCATCTAGATACCCAGTCTGCACAGCGCGGCGGTGGACAACGCAGGCACTAATTCACAAACAGTGCCTTGCGTCTCCGTTAGAACGCGCTGCAATGCCGTGTGCTCTATGGATTAATTCAATTACCTATAGATCATAGAATGCAGTGGTGTCCAGCATGATTATTTACACTCGCGTCCCATGATAAAACAAGCGCGTTTATAAAAAAATACGTAGTATTATTTATGCAGACTTTTTACAATGACTATTACCGTAAACGTAAATAATTTGTTTCTCCGGTGCTAAAAAAACGCTCGAGTGCAAAGCATTTTTAGCGAGCAGTCCAACACAAATTTGTTTCATGAGTGCGGCTGCATACAAGCTACAATGGCAGCAGCCGCGCATATTTAATTATTATTTTACTGTTGTCTCGCAAACTTTTAATTTAGTTTTCATAAAAAAAATTTTTTACTATTTTTTATTGGGTTTTCCTTAATTTAGTTGGTGGAGCGGGCCGGAGAGAGATGGAAATATTGACGGCTCGGCGGTGTTAGTCATCACTTCTCACGTGTTGATGGCGCGCGCAAGGATGGTCTAACTCACCATTCGCCAAGCGTTTCATTGGAAATTTTTTCGCCAGTATTTTTTCTTTTCCCGGCTGCGACTTACCTATTGCGGAAAATGTGTTCAGTTAATGTTTTGAGCCTATATACTTTTTTAAAATTACCTTAAATTCCGATGAAACATGCCCGAGGATTTAACTTTTTATTGGGGGTGGTTGAAGTCGGATTTAATGAAACATCGATTTAGAGTAAACATTTTCGGGTCCCATGGCATTTTGTTAAATCGGGGTTCTACTGTATACATACTGTATGTAAGATAATATTCACTGCCGTAATTTACGTACTCGTGCTTGAAAGTAGTCTGTGTACGTGGTCTGCACTTTTACATAATACGGCCATGCTTGCAAACAGCCTTTTAACCGTGGCTACAAAGTTATTTACGTAGAAAATACATAAGGAACACAGCGTGAATATACTACAAATTATGTTTTGGCACATAGTATCTTGCACACATATTGGATACCTTAACACATGAGTGTGAAACAGCTACATAGGTCCTGATCAACATATATTAGGGAGACAAGCATACTAAAGGATAACAGTGGGCACACTGGGGTGTGTCAACCCTTACTCACATTCAAGTCTGTTATGCATTAGCGTCTTGGAAATTGTCTTTTCTGTGTTGTAATCATTCTAGTTCTGATTCCTACACATGTTCATGTAAATGGTTCAATTACAACCAGAAAACCTAGGTAACCCAAGCAGGTTGTTTTCATGGACATTCACTCAAAAGTAAATCATTTTGAAATTATGAAAATAAATGAACTATTTTTATGCAGACATAATTATTTTCTTGGTTTATAATCAATTATGTTTGATTCAGCCATTTATTTTTTGCCACTGCACAGAAAGAAACACTTCTAGAACAACTAGAATGTAAACAACAGCCTGCCATGCCTGTTTTGTTTCTTCTGTGCAACACATGCACTGTGGCTGCAATGTACTTTTGGCAAATTAAAAACTAAGTGTGTTTTTAAGATGAGGATAATAAAGAAATACTAAAGTATTATTAAACCCAGTGATTTGTTAGCACTGACCTTCTTTAGAAAAATTTCAGCATTTTTACTGCTTTGTCTACAGTTTCTTAGTGTGTAGTATATTTCCTGAAAGAAGATTAATATCCGACAGCATTTTTTCTCCTGAGCAAGTTATTTATTATACTGTTCGTATGTAGGCTGTTATACCTATAATGCATTAAAAATCTTAATATCTTGGCACAATTACCAGAGAACCTCATGGATGTGCTTTGTAGTGACAGAAATTTTGTTAATAGTCACAAAGAAATCTGGGAAATTTTCTCTCTCATCCACAAATTCACTTAAGCATGTAAAGAACCGATAAAATCCTTATAAATGGCAGTGGGTTTGGAAAGGGGTGAAAAATGCTGAGATGTGTTTTTTTTTAAATTAATTGCCTATATACCTTGAACCCTAAAGTTGGGACAGATGTAGGCTTCCTTTCACCTGGGGAAAGAATTGTGATTTGCACCCCATCTTCTTTCCAGTCATTCTTAAGTAAACATTTTCGGCACAAAGCAGTGTCCCTTTTAGCCTGGTGCAGGCTTTCCCACGACCGCTCTCTAGAACCACCTGACCGAGTTGTGAAATACTGTATACGTACAGAGTGACATTTTTATATTCCTGCAATCTATAACGTGATACAGTCTCTTTGTTCACGGGTCTGTATACTGTTACAGTGTTTTATGTAAAGAATACTATACAGTATTTTATGTAAAGAATACTATAGACCATGGCATAATACTCTATACCTGACGTTCTACAAGTGTTACACAAGGGCAAAACCACAGGCAGACAGTTTCGTATTAATTTGCAGTCAGTAAAGATGTTCTAATACACAGATAAAAAATCAAAAGTTATTAAACACATTAATTTAACAATAATACAGTTTTACACCTTGTAAGATATTCAAACAGCTAGTATAGATAATTGTTGAAGACATAATTTTATCTCTCAATTAAATTGCAACTTGCCTTTCTGTAATAAAACCTTAAAATTTCTTGCAAGCTGTAAGTCTGTAGCTTTTAGGCAAATGACTCGCCTTTTTCTAGAATTTATCCTTTGAATATTAGACAGTCGGAAGCTGCAGGAGTTTTGTTACCGGGCAATTGAAGGATTGTTTCATTCCACGGAAATTTGGAACTGCAGTGTAAATGTATAACTTATTGTAACTCAGAATCCAGACAAATAATTGGTTATACATTTCTGTAGAAGTAACAAAAGCATCAACCACCTGTTTTGCATTTTTTTCCTTATCATCCTTACTGCAATTATCAACCATTTACTGCACATAGAAATTGTACTTGGCTCTTGCAAATTAACTTTTGCCCCTTCTAGACAGTTTGATCAATGCCACAGTGAAAGATGTTCTTACTTTCACAAGCAACCTCTGGCTCAAACAGTTCTTTGCCAATATCACCACTACTTAGAATGATGACAAAGCCATTGACCTAGCCCTAAAGAACTTCACACCCTTCTCCACTTAGGACCCCTCTCCCCTTTCACCCTCTCACCCTTTGGAACAATTAATCTCCTTCATACTGGCCAATGTAGTAGACCCTTCTTTTGCTAATTCACTTTCCAGCCACACCAACATCACACTGTCTGAAAGAAGAGCTATCAACAGTCTCAAGAACAACCAGGGAATCATGGATTTGCCAGCAGATAAAGGATCCACAACAGTCATCCTCAAAAAGATGGATTACATCACAGAAGCCGAGAAACAGCTGAATGACCCTTCTACCTATCGACTCCTCCAAGAAGACCCAACCTCTAAATTTCGGAAACAGATAAACCAATTCCTAACCATTTACGGCCCACTTCAAAGCCTCTTATCTAAATCCATCAAACTGCTGACGCCAGAAACTCCGTCCACCCCCAGGACACCCTATTGTATAAGGATGCGTTAGCTCTACTGAGAGAATCCCAGCAATCGTAGATGCCCACCTCCAACCCTGGGTTCGACAGCTCCCATCGTACAGGGACACAGGTCACTTTCTGGAATGGGTGAGGAACCTAGAGACCATCCGACAAGATGCCTACCTGGTGGAAATACAGTGAACCCTCGATAACTCTGACTAAAAGGGGGAAGAAGCTGTCCGAGTTACGATTTGTCCGTGTTATCGAGGGGCATCCGGGGAGGTGGGGTAATCAGTCATTAATCACAGAAACGAGAAGAAATTAGTACGCTATCATTTCTACAAGCAAAAGAGGTTGCAATAAATACTGTTTTGTACGTAACTATCGTATCAAGTTACGTGGAGGACTATAAAAGAATGTCAAACAATGTGGGCAGTCAGATCTTTATTTTTTATGCTCCTTCTGGCTGATCCTATTTTTATCTCTTGCTAGAAGCTGGCACCAAGGCACCCTTCTATCACATAAAAGTTTTCGTGTGTGCACATGTGAGAGAGATAAGTAATGATCGTTGGAGATAAGCTAGGGAGGTTGTGAGCGGAAGTAGTCGAGGTCAACCGGTACAGTATCATCACAACAGCAATACAAACACCGCATGTGACCACACGCATCTCACACAAGATGTTTACATTGAAAAATACCTTATGTCAGTATGTCACAGCATAGGGGCAGCAGCCAGCTGCTAGCCTGATACAGTAGTTACTCTACCCTCCTACAAAGTTCCAAAGGTACAAAAATAATTTTCCTCGTATACACGAATAAAAACGGGGTCACTGTACAGACATATGTGAACACATTTTAACACTAAGAATTTTAAAATTTAATTTTATATATGTAAATTGCATCATAGAACGCGTAATTTACAGCCTATTTCTTACACAAATTGTCGTATTATAAAGCAATAAAATTTTAATCATGTTCTACAGAGTTAAATGGTAGTAAGAACAACCAAAAGCAAGGCACAAAAATTTTAAAAACAATGAATTTAAGACCATTAATTTGCAATGTATTGGACAAGTGTCTAAATTACTGTTTTGCTTAGTTAAATGTGCTTTGTTTTCTGCTGTGTCTTGCATCTCTACACCTCTCACAACAACCACTCGTGATCTCTACTAAATCTACCATCTGTTTACCGTCTGCTCCAGATTTGTATCATTCAATCATTTCAAATGTTTCTACGAGAAATAGTTCTTTCCAGGGTCACTTCATTAGAATATCTAATGTGGCCCGGGGCAACGTAAATCTGAGCCTCTTTTTTTTTTTTTTGTAGTGGTGATACTGATCGCTTGTAGGCGTTCACACTTCTGGCATATTGGTTGCGCTGTCATAGCTCTCACCTCGGCAATGAACATCAATGACTTCTTTATTAGCACTTACACTTTTAAATACATTTCACAGCAACAGTCAAGGTTTATTAGGAACTGTATAAAAGCCCATTCATCTTAAATAATAACTCTTTATCTTTTGTTTTTTATTCAAACACGAGAATGTGAGACCTGGGCAAATTTACCTTTTTGCCCTTCGTTTATCCCATCAAATTGGGTAAGTCACGATTTTTTCTACATCACGCTGGCCTCCATAGCGTAGTCGGGCGTCGTGACGGTATACTGTGCAAGAGGCCTTGGGTTTGAATCCCGGCTCGAGCATGGATGTTGTGTTGTTCTTTCACCACCCGCATCGGCTTTTGAAAACATCGTTGTTAAAGGGGCGTAAAACCCTCTCACCAATTTTTCTAAATCGCATGATTTTTAATTTTTTGTTTTAATGTTCGGAACAATTTGATTTGCAACCCTGAATTCATTGCACATACCAGAACAAAATAATTTTCCATTTATGTGTCATTGTAAGCCGTAGTTACCGTCATTTCACAAGCACCATACTGAAATGTTTGTTTACGACACACGTGTGTGCCTGGCTCACAGGGCGAAGAGGGAGGAAAGATAAAGAAGTGAGAGGTTGGCCTGCTGCGTTGCATCTTTACTTGCGCATCGCGCGCCTCGCTAGCAACATTTTACCACATGGAACTTGCCAGATATATACTGTGGGATTATTAAAGGCTGAGTAGCGATGGACGACTACGTTATAAAGTTCAATACTGTTCTAAAATATAATGGGATGAATTTTAATCCAGCAGAAACTATTTTGTACGTCTTTTAACCAAGAAATGATTAATTAAAAATAATTATATATATATATATATATATTTTTTTTTTTTTTAATTCTGTCCGAGTTATCCAAAGTCCGGGGCATCGAGGTTCGAATTATTGAGGGTTCACCTTATATGTTGTTTCCCTGTACACCAATATCCCACACTCATCTGGAATGTCTGCAATCAGTGGTGGTGCGTAAGGCTGTGCTCTTGTGCTATAGCACTGAGTAAACTTCTATGAAGTTATTGTGTACTTAATTTTATTAAGTTTCAGGTAATGTGCCACAATTTATATTTCTAGCCTTTCTTAATAAAAGATTGACTGCTTTGCACTAAGTTTTATAGGCGGGCGAAGTTTTCTCAAGTAATTTTGTTCGTGTAAGCCGACCTTTTCTATGGTGTAGACCTGGCTCGGTGCTACCACCGACTAGCATACAGCTCTCACTTCCGTTTCCTACCCCCTGTTCAGTCTAGAGGCATAGAGAGATGCGAGGACCTCGCCTTTATCAACACCTGCTTCGTGCATTGAGAAGAGTAGCCCTGCTACCTACTGCGCAAGCGTGCGACAGTTACGTCAGCGTGTTGACAATGATGGCCGCTTGCGTCGCACACGTGTTTGTACATTGCAGACTGGTAAACAAAGCTATTTTCGGTGTCGCATGGACGTGTAGCTGACTTGGAATAACTTTTATGAATAGTAGTACGTTACTATGTATTATTATTGTAAGTTACAGGTGTGAGTATTGTGATATTGTGTATAAATAAAATGAACTGCTGTAGAATCTAAGCCTTTGACGCAATGGTATACTGTAATGATGATGTGAAGGTAAATGTATGTTGTTGTGTAATATGTACTAGAGATGATAGTGTGGATTGCTGGTAAGTGGAAACTTAACTCAGGTGCATGAGACAACAAACCTTACGTTGACGTTAGCCACGTGACACATTCACATATAGCACTTGCAAAGAAAATATAATAATTACCGGAAGACACTGAGACGGCCAAATCACTACACAAATAACACTCGTAGAAACTATTGGATTTAAGATAATCCTGATTTATTTAAGGTGAATTTGAATAAAAAGAAAATAGGTGCTATCCCAATACAGGCTGCTGTGGTATTTAGTATGAAAAATTACTCTCTCCACACATATCACTGACGTACTCCATACTCTTCCAAAAAATATCAAACATCACATACATCAATTACGTGTTCTGGAGTTATAAAAGAAAATCAGTAGGTTCGAAATTCAGCTCAAAACTAATGAGTTAGCTCTGCTAGTTAATCCAGTGGTAGGCATGAGATACTACATAAAGGACCACTGGATAGGCTACAGGGTGACTTATCAAAATTAAATTCAGTCTTGCAATTCGTTAGTAGAAGTTCCAAACAGTTTAGAATTGAGACACTTCCTGAGGCAAATTTGGTCCAAATAAGTAGCATGGAACAAAAATAGTTCAAACAGTCCCGGAGGCTTAAAACTTTTATAAGTTTTACATATTTTCAGTTCAACAAAAATTGAGCCACAGAACAGGGATGAAAAAAAATAGAGATAGTAAGCGTCAGTCTTACAGTTCGTATCCCACGATGGCTTGATGCTCACTACAAACTTTCAGAAAAAGATACTGGACTAAACACAGCCTCTTCTTAAAATGGCTTAATACTTTTAATAGTCTAGCTCCCTATTTTATGACTCGGCTGCCTCGAGTCCCTCAAATTACGACGGTGGCAGGAACAGGCATCACAGGAGATCGCCTGCCGCATATGTCTCGCTCACGTGGGAGTCGGGAAGAAGCTAAAGGATGCCACTGATAGCGTCACTTCAAACAATCATCAAAGAGGAATTTGAAAAACTCCCTATGATAGGAGCAACAAACTCAGGTGATACTGGTTAAAATTCCTCAACTGTATATTCTGCTGAATATTCCAGTACTTTTAGTCATAGCATAGCTAAAATTATAGCCATTAAAATTCCAAATAAAATTATACTTATTAAAATTAAGTCAAATTTTGATCGTCAGGTTAACAAAGACCTAAGGGACTTTTATAATTTAATGAAATTATTATAGTATTTCTCTGAAATTAAGTCTTTCATCACTAATTAGTAACATTAACACACACATTTCCATTACACAAAGTAAACTAACCAAATAAAACAAAGTAAAAATAAAATGACATTGTCATCTGTATTCACATTACAATGGATATATTACCAACGCTTTACGATGGGATAATTTGGTAAGTCAAATTTTACAATATTGATTCATTTTGTGCAATTTCTGTGTTGCTTGATCGTAAGTGGAAATGTATTTTAAGGTTTGTGTCCGTGGTTTATTAGTGGCAGGTTTGTTTTCCGAATGTGACGTGGTACGAACTGCACATATTTATTTACGTGTTTCGTAATTGTAATCATAAATGTTTTATGCCTAAGGCCTAGCTGGTAATGAAACAAGGTGCGCAGTGTGTGTGTTGATTTTAGAGTGGACAAGCGCATGAAAAGTCTAGTTTTCATAATTGAAGAAGTTATTAACTTATAGTTTTTGGAATATTTATTTAATCATATTAAAATGATATGCCGATGCGGGGCTTAAGATATGTGTAGGCCTACTTCGCCATGTATTATAAAATTGCGTCTAATTTAGACAAGCTGAACTCTTAACATAATCTTAAGAAGTCTCGCATGCATGTTGGCATTTTATCTAGGAATCGGGTTCACATTAATTGTGAGGAAACACAGAGGGAATGCAGGAAGAACTAGTGTACAGAAACTGAGATTGTCGGCTATAGAAGTTACTTCTCAGATTTATACTAACTTGCCGTTAGTGGTATTCATTGCTTGTGTATTTAATGAGTACCTATACATTGTAGATAACATTTTTCGGAGCAGTGAAATGTAGCCACAAAAAAAAAAAGTCCATGGCCCAGTTTCACCAATCTGTGTTAAGCATGTAACATTTGTTAAAGGGAATTAACAGAAGATTTTATACGTTGAGTATAACTTAAATAAAAACACGTGGTATTTTTTTTTTGTTAATATGCAGCGGAAAGATACAAACTGGCTGAAAATAGAAATTAAACAGAGCTTTTGTTTTAAGTAGGGTACTCACATTATCACAAACTGTCTGTAGGCATTTTTTTCCTTTTGCGAGCTAAACCAGTTTTGTATTGTTGGGTAAGTTGCATATGTACGTGAAGGTGCAGACTATGCCATGTAACAGCTGTACAACATGTGTATTATGGCTGGTGAAGACGTTTGACATCTTATATCTGCTGATCAGATGTACCCTGAGAATATTGTTACATATTATTTTTTTTAAAATAGACAAGAGTAATTATAAATTGTAATTAATACAAAACTAAACTTAATTCTTTAAGTTGAAAGTTTTTTACAACACACTTCATTGGCTTTATTACTACTTTCCACGAAACGCAGTGCAATTTCTCAATACATGTAAAGCAAAAGTTTTGTACCTTTGAGTTAAAATTATAATTATTAGTAGAGAAAGAAATAATAGCGATTTAGAGGGGGCGTGAAGAACATTATATTCAGAGCACTGAGCTCGAAACATTGACCGGCCGCCACTGTCTGCAGTTGAATACTACCTGAACCAGAGACCTCCCAACAGCAAGCAATCTACAGCATTCTTGGTAGCCAGATTCGCACTAACCAACAATAATTTTAGATTACAAGACCAACAGATTAAGGAAACAGCCATGGGCACCAGTATGGCCCCCTCCTATGCTAACCTATGTATGGGCAAATTAGAACAAAATTTTCTAAACCACCAGCAAATATAGTTATGCTTTTCAACCCGGTTCATTGTCGAAATTTTTATGGTCTGGACTTGTACAGAGGAATGTCTCATTGATTTTCTCAACAACCTGAACTCCCATAGTGCCCTGAAATTTACCCGGAACTATTCAAACACAAAGGCAATTTTTCTGGATGTTAAGCTAACTATACAAAATGGCAAAATTGAATCTACTGTGCCCACCAAACCTACAAACCATCTTAATACCTTCATATCGACAGCTACCACCCCTTTTACTGCAAGAAATCACTTCCACACAGCCAAGCAATCAGAGCCAAACACATGTTGTGACCAAATAGCCAGCTAGCCCAGGAAATGAAGGTTGAGGCATGATAAACCATTAAAGTTTCCACACATAGTAGAACGTAAGATTTTCTGCAGTTACAAAAGTTACCACACGGAGTTTCACAGTTGCAGGTAACAAGACATAGAAGGTTATCAGGGGCAAAGGCTTTTGTACTGGACACATGTTTTAAAACTTCAGTTTTTCTGTCAGTTTCCTTTATATACTCGTTCCTTCAACCCCAGTCTGTAGTCCAAAGTTTATTGCCAGTAGTCCAAAGTTTATTGCCAATCCAGTATTGTACCTGGAGGTAAACTCGTAATAGATGTTGGAGAGCTGCTTCTGATACGGGGGATAATTTCCACAAATCAAAGTTAGAGATTTTAAAGCTGGTTTCCTTGTCATGGATGTAAAAATTTAGTAGTGAGCATCATTCAGATTAGAATATTTTCTGAGTCTGTACATTTCAAGTGTGAATGTCTCTCCTTTATCAAATAATACATCGCAAGATGCATCTTTTTCCAAAAATAGCTCTGTTTGAAGTTTGGCCAGCTGTACCATTTTTATCACATCATCAAATTTTGTCGTTCCCAAACCAAAAAAAGACAATTGTGTCACAGCCTGTAACTGCATAGGCATATAAAAAGTGTTTTTCTGATATTCCTGTGCACACAGACTAGTTTTCGTATGTCATAATAAACAACGGATAAATTTTTACCTCAGATTTACATTCGAAAGAACAGATAGTTGTTTTCAGGTGCAAGTGCTACAAGCAGTACCAGAAAAGCTTTGTCGGATCCTACAACTATGACTGCATTGAATTTGTTGAAATGTTCAATTCCTGTTTAAACAATGTCTAAGTCAGCAGTTCCCTCGGCTATGAGTGAACTTATTCCTTTATTATTCCTAAGTGCTTATCACTGTTTCATACTTAACTTTTTTTTTTTTTGTTTGTTATTCATATTGGATAGAAAAGCATCTTTTTTCGTGATACATTTTGTATTTGTCTCAAATTCTATGTTACGTGATAAGTTTTCAGCAGACGTTGACTGTTCTCTCTTTGTTGTCAAAAATCATAGTAATTTTAATGAAATAGTTAAATGTTGAATGAATATTATCAGAAAAATTTACCTTGATCAGATAAAGTCAGATTACATCACCATCGACTGAAACTGATTCAATAATTTCAACAATATCCAAATTTACTTGAGGCACGATGCAGCTGATGGCCACTGAAACTTCACTTCTAACACTGCAGGTCCAACCTGCAGTCCTCTCCCTAACCCATTTTCATGCTCTTGCCGAGATAAGATGAGAACATGTAGCCCGCTGTTCCTACCGTTTTCAACATGCTGACTTATCGTGTTAATAACGAGATGCGATAAAATGCACACATGGTCAGTGTACAATGTAACCAGTTCTTGCTGCCTGGGTTCGAACACATACTCAAAAAACCGCTTGACTCGTCAGATTAAAATATAAGAACCTGTACTGTGAGTCTGAGACTCCCAAGCCTGGAAACCATGAAGATCTACGTTATGGTGCATTGATTGCAATTTGTGGATAAACGATCCTACGTGCTAGACGAGAACTTGAGTGCCTCGAAGCAGTGTTTGTTGTGATCGCCATTTGGACGCCTTCGGGTCCGCTCGGCCCTAGTCGGCAATGCTCGTGTGCTCCCTCTTTCCTCCCCTCTCCCTTCCCATCCGCGCCAGCTGAGTTGGCTGGAGTGTGTGCGCTGGACAGTCTGTCTTCTCCCGGCCCGGTTAGTGGGTAGTTGTGTGGGCTCGCAACCGCGGCGACACTCCCTGACATGTACTTGGTAAGTTTATAGTTTTCTTGTTTCATTTCCTGCTTACAGTTTTCTATTCTTGTTCGGTTTGATTCTGTTTGTTCTTTAGTTGAATTTGGTAATCAGGGTTGTGTCGTCGCGAGCACGAGCTTTGCCTCAAGCGGGATGTGTTCCCCTGCTTATATTAATTTGGTTATTAATGGAGAGCTGGTATGTTAGCACATGCACACTTAAGTAATCTTTGTTCTAATTTAGTTTCGCCATTTGTTATCAGCTTTGATTATTGTTCTTGGGTCACGCCCAGTTTAACGTCGTCGCCGTATTGTTTGTAACTACGCTATGTACCTGCTTTTGATATTGTAATACATTCTCTGCTATAAGATCTTGCCTTAACGTTATTAGTAGGTTTGAACCTTGTAGCTGTTGTATATTAATGATGTTGAGCGTTAACTCATGGGAGGGAGTGTAAAGGCAGGTGTGTGCCTTTGGTTTGAGGCAACTCGACTGGGATTGACAGCCTGTGTATACGGTGTCTGCTTAAGATGCAGGCACAAACCAATACTTTCAATAATAATTCACCGTTATTTAAGCAGTTTCAAAAAGAGGCTGCAGTGAGAGGGCTTGTCACCTTGCATGGCCACTCAAGTTTGAAACCTAGTAGCGACTCCTATATTTCGCCCACAGGAATCATGCCGAGATGATGACACAGGCCAAAGGGTTTTCCCAGAAATCTCCCATTCCTTCTGCCTGTACATTGAAGCTGCTCTTTATCAAATTACCTTCATATGCAACAGATTTCGAGACCTAAAATGATATGAAGCCAAAATGGAATTTTTAAAATACTGTTCTGTAGTTTATGAATGAACATACCAACATTTTAATAATGATCCTACTGTTAGATAAAGATTAAAGTTTGATATTTAAGATTTAAATATTATACTTAGGTGATAAACAGTAAAAATAACAGTCTCATTACTAGAGGACTTTGTAGGGAAGCCAGTAAGGCAAACATAGGAGGTTGGAGCACACTCAAGTCGCCACACACGCTCACATTCCCGCCTCCCCAGACATTACCAGTACTCTCCCCGATATAACCAATATGTCATTTTAAAGCTGAAAGTATGTGCTATAAAATATACTGGAAGTGTTTTTGTATTGTTTATTTGAATTATTGAAAAAACTGCAGAACGAGAAGTATACATTTAGACTTTAAAAATACAATTTTTTGATGTTCATGATATAACGTCTAAATTATTAACATTAGAGGGAAAAATTGATATGAACAAAATTAAAGAACTGATCTTTTGCAACAAATTATGCTAGGGATTTACTGGTTTCAACAATTATTTACGTACTTACAAGCGATTCTGTGAAAGTCTAAATTTTCAAACTTCTGAGGGTGATGGGGGGGGGGGGGGAAGCACAAGGGGGAGAAGCTGGAATTTTGAGGAACTACATATCTCATAAGGCTCTAACAACTGACAAAAATTCAGCTTTCCAGGAATTAGTTGTGACGGGCGATTTTTGGCCTTCATTTACTGGGCTAAGAGTATTTATTGACATAATAGATCCCAAACCCCTTGTTAACAGTCAGATTCAGCAAGCCGTCTCTAACAAGAGACCACAAACCCGAGACATTAACACTGACATCCCTCTGTTAGTGCCTTACCACGAAGGCCTCAACAAACTTGAAACTATCTTCAACTGTGGCCACACAATATCTCTTCTTCACCGCTGACTTATAATCTGTTCTCCAAACCCCCGAGACTATCTGACAACCTCCGCAACAAACTGGTGCGCCCTAAACTACCACCACCCAGCCCTGTTTTCACCCAGTGAGGTTCCCATCCCTGAAATAGTCCTCGCTGCAGCACCTGTGCAGTAAATCTGGCCTCCACATCCTTACATAGTAGGTTCACCAATCATGCATATTCAGTTCAAGGGAATAACAACTGTGGGACAAAAAACCTTATCTACCAACTACAGTGCACGTAGTGTGATGCTGAATACATTGGCCTCACCAAGAACACACTAAGCCAGAGGATGAATGGCAACAGGGCCGATGCCAGTTCCAGTCTAAACCTTAAAGATAAACCAGTTGCTGCACATGTAGCCTCCCAGAAACTCTTTTCTTTCGCCTGTTACACAACACCAGAGTGGTGAAAGCCTTACTACCTTCAGACAATAAATAGTACGGAACTAGGCGCTGGCAACTAGCCCGTCAGCATATCACAAAATCCAGACAACCACCAGACCTCAACATCCGATAACTTTCAGATTTCCCACCACACCCTAGTTTGTCCCTCAGCTGCCAGGTGTGCTAGTTACTAACCCTCGTTTACCGCACGCCATACTGCAGTGTGCAATCACTGCTACAAATAACTTGACAAAATAATACATCATTTTTACAAAACCAAAGAATGCCAAGCTATACACATGCATATTCTCACATTCGCATAGGGTTAAATAAAGTCTAATGGGTATTAGTGCATTGTAGTGTATGTTAAAAATTATGAAAAATGTATAGTTTATTTCACTTAGTTACAGATTTTAAGTTGACCTGTGTTAATATTATCAGTTTACAAATTTATATTTTCTTAATTAAACATTGTTGAACGTGTCAATTTTTTGCAGGCTCTATGAAGGAAAGTTTTAAATTTATTTCAAAAATAAGTTGAGATGCATAAAACAAAATTTAAAGTGTATGTTTTGAATAGACAGTAAAATTAATTCTGTAAAATGTTATCACAAAAATATTTGTTTATTTCAGGCTCATGATTTCAGTTTATGTTTCATGGGAATGTCCATATAACTACCATAAATAGTCAAGTCTTTATTCTGTAAACAAAAAAAATGGTGGGAAATGGCCACTAGCCTACAATTTACTAAAACATGTAGACAGAGCTGCACAAATACTTACAGAATCAGTACTTGCTGGTGGGAGAACACAAAACACAGACGGACAACATAATTTCCGCGGGGTTGTGCGGTTGTGACATTTCATTGGCCAGGCCAGCTTCATCAGGAGGGCAGGTTTTGTCTGGGATCTCCCGTTTCCCCTGCCCTTCCATTCCAGAGCCTCTTCATACTCACCTTATATGTCACCCCTCACCAGCAGTAAAGACCTAGATGTTAATGCTGACCAAAATCTCTCACTTTAACATAAACAATAGGGTACATACCTCACATATTGATCTGTAGAACATTTTGCACAATTCCTTTGTAAGTTGTGGCATTAATGACAAGGCACACGTACCAAAACTGTGTAACGATACATTTGGTAATTTACTTCATAGTTCTAGGAGGGGCTTTGGACCTGGCGGACCCCCCTCATAGTTATGAGAAATATGTGTTAGTATGTTAATAGCAGTATTTTGCCTCTAAACACTGGATGTAAGCAGGAATGGTAAACAACTTCTATACAAAGTTTGAAAGTCACACTAATTGAACAAGTGACAGAATTATTTCTTCATATTAGCTCAAAACAAATTTAGAGCAAAAATTTGTTTCTGTCTCTGACATTTTACTGTTTTTCGAATAAGCTTTTGTTATTTCTGTAGGGGAATTATTAATAAATAATTTTGGGTACAGCATGGTATTTATTAAACAAGAAATGTGTTAATTGTCTTAAGTCTTGTCATTTATAATCTTGATTTCATATACGTACATTTACTTATTATGGGCATTTAGGGAAATTTCATGTTTGAATTTAAATACTGTTACATCGTTATTCATTTCAGGGTTCTTACTGTCTTGGAAAGTCCTAAAACTTTGACGAAGTCCTTAAAAGGCCTTGAAAAGTCCTTGATTTAATCCAGTCCTTGAAAAGTCCTAGAATTTTTGGGTAACATAATATTCCAGCTAGTTTCTTAAACCATGGCCTTTCATTTGTTTCAGACAGTTGCAAATAACACTAATATTTTTTAACCAAATGCTTTGAAAAAAATTTGAGACTGTGTACAGTCATATAATACAGAATTTCTGCAGAGGTTTTTTTTTTATTATTTATTTATTTTTATAATGTACCATTTGCCAGCAAAAATTATTTTGCTTCATTTTGGCATATTTTCACAACAAAATATGAGGTATTTCAGGGGTAAAAATCTGAAAATCTGTTTGGTGTATTGCAATAGAAAAATTAAGATACAGACTATGATATATAAGCGTTAAATATGTAAGAATGAATTTTTGATATATGTATTAATTTGCATAAATATATTTTCAAAACCTTAACATTAAAATTCTTTCTCAAAAATATGAAACCATATTTTGTCCATGCATTATTTCTGTAATGTTGTTTGCTTTTAAAGAGTTTCTTGGCAAAGCTTTTTTGGAATAGAAGAGTGCAATAGAAGAAACTAAAGAGTTTTGAAAAGAAAACGTGTCCCATACGGAATGCCGTATTTATGCGAGTACAAAAAATTAATTACGAGTAGGGTGTGAGAGAGGCATATCATGCAATGCATGCTGTAGAGCAGAATGTCTTCCACAATGTTTCTCTAGTCGAAGCTAATTTGTGGTTTATATATCATTAGTGAAATTTTATCAGTTCTAAAGAGAGAAGAAATAGTAGTAACTTTGCAAAGAACAAAAAATTTGAGTTTCAAATGTAATTTACACCGGTCCTTGAAAAATTAGTAGAAAGTCCTTTAATTTTGATTGTATGTTACTGTAAGAACCCTGTAATTTCCATCCATTTAAATCTATCCACATGTCATAATAATGTGTAGTCAGGTTTAACTGTTAAAGTGATTCTTTTCGCAGCTTGGAAAAGATAAGAGAATTCACTGTACCTACCCAAGTGAACTCCGCTTCTTTGCATCCTGACAAAACTATTTTTGTCTGTGGTGGAGAGGATTTGAAGATGTACAAGTTCGATTATACGACTGGCACTGAAATAGGTGAGCTTTCATCTTCTGTTTAAATATGTGTATTTTGTGTATTGTAAATGTTGTTGCAAAGATTTGGATGTTTGTTGTTCGGTAGGTATATTAAGATTTCTAAATTGCTCATTCAGCAAGGTGTATTCTGTAGAATTTCTTCACAAATGTATGCTAAGTCTTTTTGCAGCACTGTTAAGTATGTAATTGCTATAAAATGTAGATAGGAGTGTACAAGTACTTACAGAGCTGTACTGCACGTAGAGGAACATATAACACACTTAAGGACAACACACATTTTGCGTGGATGTACGGTCGCCACGTTTCGCTGGCTAAGCCAGCTTCATCGGGCTGTGAGCGATAGTACACTGCAGTATGGCTGATTTGATGAAGGTTGTAACCAGTACACCTAGCGGCCAGAGGGAGTGTACTTAAAATTGTGAAGGAAGGATACTGTTATTGATTCTTTGGTTGCAAGTTACATATTATTTGCAGAATTAATTTATTAATCATTATTTATATTTTGATTCTCGGTGATAAAATATTTGATTTGATTCTTTATATATATATATATATATATATATATATATATATATATATATATATATATATTTTTTTTTATTTATAGGTATTAGAAAATAATTGTTCTATTGGTAAATATATGCACCTTGAATAATATCAAATTGTTGTTTCAGAAAGGAAACTTTCATTTCTCATTCTATTTACTGGTACTGAAGTGTCTTGCTGCCAGCTGTATGAATCATAATCTCTAGTCATAAATTTATGTTTAAGAAGATGGTGACATGGTGGACTAAAGCAGTAGATATTTGGCATGCAGATGTTGGATAACCTGATTTTACTAACTTTTTTTTTTGTTGCTAAAGCATAATTAATTCTGAGGTTAATGTGTGTGTGTTCTTTTCAATGCATCTGTGTTTAAGACATTGCGTAAATGTAGAAATGTGTGAAAATTATTTTAATGCTGCAGAAAATGTCGAAGAACTAAGTTTTTCAATTATATTGCACAAAAATTTTAAGATACGGAAACGGTAAAAGGGCTTTGTTTCATTGACCATGGCATTAACTTAGTGACTGTAGGATACTAAAAATCAAGGACCATGCAGATGGGAACAAGCTCATCTTGTGCATCAACTGCACATTGTCCAGAGCACAAATATTTTGTTGCATTGTGCAGTTGTTACTTTGTCTTGGGGGCCACAATGGTCTAGTGGTCAGGACCATAACCTCCAATCACGGCGATCTGGGTTTGATTTCCACTGGGTTCGATCCCCGGTGGGTTACAGCTCCAGTTTTCGCAAGTGGGAATTGTGTCGGACAATATCGCTGGTCGGCAGGATTTCTCAGTGAACTCCCGTTTCCCCTGCCCTTTTATTCCGGCAATGCTCCCTCGTAGGGTCTCACTCCATTGTCACAATGTAGAAATGATGGCAGCCTACAGGCCCAAAATCAGAGTGCCATCAATAATTTTGAAGTTAATCCCGTTAGGGTGCATCCCCCATACAGTATTTATTTATTAGCGAAATACGTACATTACACACTGATATTCTTTCAGAATGTACTCGAGAATGTTCTGCTGTTTACAAAGTTCGCAGATTTATGTCGTCAAAATAACAACATTTTGTAAATATTGCTAAACCTAATTTGTTACCAAATTAACCGAGTCGCGCATAGTCATGTTTTTGTTTTTAAGTTAATGTAACTGCATTTTGCCACATACTTCAACAACTGCATCACGGTTTGCATTTTTCTGAGAGCATGGTACAAATCCATTTCTTAGCAGATGTAGCAATTTTTGCCTACATATCAGGCACAGAACCGTTGTGTCCATTTTTCTGGGTTTGTGATGTCATCGTAAGATTCTGGTTTTACAAATATAATGGTGTTTATTTGCAAGCATTAGATCGTCATACTTGTATGCCTCAATCTAGGCTGTGCATTATTTACATGACAAATGTTTAAATAAACATCAGAGTAAACGACTACACTTTCATCACTTGATGGTTTTCAGAATATTAACCATAATATTAACAGTATATTATTCTCGTAATGTCTTGACTTCAAGTTCCCAAACTTAGTTTTTTATGCTGGCAGGAGGGCTAGCATGTATGTAAACATATATATATATATATATATATATATATATATATATATATATATATATATATATATATATA
>PNEQ01075214.1:0-19241 GCA_003012365.1 Medauroidea extradentata
TATATATATATATATATATATATATATATATATATATATATATATATATATATATATATATATATATATATATATACACACACACACACACACACAGGGTGCGGAAAAATTACACATCTTAAATTTAGGGGTGGTTTGGGGGTATTAAAACAAGTACTTTGATGATAGGAACCATGGGTCTCCGACTTACCGTTAAATTGTTACACGCGTCCGAAGTTACGTGTCATGGATTGCCCCCACGTTCCCCTGACTTAACGCCCCTTGATTTTTTCTTATGGGGATTTATCAAAGACATTGTTCACGCGACCCCTGTTGAAAACGTGGAAGATTTAGTAGCAAGAATCGTGGAAGCAGTACATCAAATTAGAGACATGCCCGGTGTGTTCGAGCGTGTTCGCCAATCAATATTACGTCGATGTGTACATTGCTGGGATGTCGGTGGAAGAAACTTTGAACATTTATTGTAAACCTTTGCCTTTTGTATTACAAACACCATCCCGGGTAAAACATTTTTGTTGGTTTTTTTGCTTTTTTTGTTTTTTCTTCATGCTTTATGTTAGATGACACGTCAAAAATCGGCAAGAAAGCACAGGTGTTGACGGGTCACAGATGTAAACAAAGGCGAGCCTTGAAGTAGGCAATCCATGACGTGTAACTTCAGACGCGTGTAAAAACTTAACGGTAAGTCGGAGACCCATGGTTCCTTTCATCAAATTGTTTTAGTACCCCCAAGACACCCCTAAATTTAAGACTCGTAATTTGTCCGCACTAGAGATGGACAGAATGAAACAATTTAAGGTTTCGAAACATTTGAAACGGCACAGTGAAATGTTTTGAAACAGTGTTTCGAAACAATGAAACACTTGCATAAAAAAGTGTCTCGTATTGTGTGCTGTGCTGGAACATATTTGTTTCTTTCATTTCTTTGCTGCTTGATATTAACTCATTACCAGTGCCTGGAAGTATTTACAGGATATTATAAATACCCTTAATTATAACACTGGTGTGCTTGGTTAACTGTGAAAAATACGCAAAAATAGGTATCCTATTTTCTATTGCGTTTATAAAGTTGTCTATAATTTTAATATGTCGCAATTAAAAGTAAACTCATGTTTCAATTAAAAAGCCCGTATTCAGAACCTTATAATTAAACTATGTGTTTGTATAGAATAACTTTCACGTCTAATTAAGTAATTATAATAACTTACGTAAAAAAGTTTCTCATAACTACTGATTGCCAACGCATTCTACAATGTAGTCACGGACTTGAGTCTAAAGGTGTCGAATATTCTAATAATGCATCGCCATGTTTGTTCCATAATCCGTACAATTACATTTTTGTAATAACATATCGCATATCAAACTATTTGCCATTTCCAGTACAAAACACTTTTATCAAAGTCTAAGCATCTCTTTAGGCCTTCTAAACACTGATAAGTGCGATTAGTGAAAGAATAGAATAATATAAATAATTAATATATTTTTTAACCTCGTCTTCTTACGGCACTTTTGGTAACTACTAAAGATGTTTTCTGGCTGTGTTGATACGGCCAAGGCCATTGAATCATACGTAAATTATCACAGTACAAAACCATCATTTTACTAAACTAATTTAACGTAAAAGTATTGCTTTATTTCTGTAATGTGAACCATTTCCACTAAAAGTTTCCTGTTTTTTAAATATATTGTTCAATAAACTGCTAAAATTTTTATAAATAAGTATATTCCTTTACAAAGAATAAAAAAAATCTAAAATGCAAAAATTTAATGTTTCAATTAAATATGTCATGTTACGTGACGATTCATGCTAACTTCTCTTTCAGATACATAAATAATAGCTATACTAAAACCCCTGTTGAAGTTTCAATAACAAGTCCTTTCCCGAAAATTTACTGCTTCAGAGCCACATTTAAAACAGAACACCGTATTGGTTCGTACGATGTACTGAGACACTCGCCCGAGACACTGAGACAGTATGAAACGATGAACAATGAGACAGTGCTGATTGAAATAATCTCACTCAAATACTACTTGAAGCAACAAGTTTGCTGAAGCAAACGAAACAATACTGTTTCGAAACACCAGCCGGCACTGTTTCGAGACATCGATTCACCGTGATGTATCGACACAGTGTTTCGAAACATACACACAACGGCCGACTCTAGTCCGCAACCTATATATATATATATATATATATATATGCATATTTGATTGTCTGTCCTCGATGGGTTCCTGTTCCATTCACATTCGTCCATATTAAACTTTGGTAAGTTGATGTGAGTATGCCCGAGAATGCTTCAGAGGTGGTACAGCCATTTTACTATAGGTGGCGTTCGAGTTGTTTCAAAACATTGAGTGTATCTATGACACCAATATAACAACATACACGTGGCATTGCAATGCTTGCCGGGTACTCGCTAGTAGGACATTTATTTTATTTTAAAGGGTCAGGAAGAAGAGTTTAACCATGCTTTGTGTCATGATATAATAATTCTCATAACCACACATGCACCTGTGTGCGTGCGCGCGTGTTTGTTTATACAACCAGTGACATTATGAATGTACGCATATGAACGACTTAATTGTACCAAGGCCACAAACGCGATTATGCCCACATTTCTTTCGTCATATATTTCAAATCTTTTTGTCTTAACTTCTATTCTCAAAAATAAACTACAGCAAATTGATTTTTACACGAAGTTCCCGGGAAACAAAATAAAGGGACAGGCTTCATTTAACAAATACAATGGGTTTCTTGACATTAAAATAACTTTGAAACAAAAACAACCAAATCAGTGCAATAAAATCACGCCGTGAATAAATTTCAAACTCTAGATTACTTTGCTCTTTGTGACCTTTTTGATTTATTTGTTAAGGGTTCGTTTTCCACCATCGGAACATTATTATGTGCGTAGATTTTCTTGTGGGTCTATTTGTAGTCTGCATAACATAAGTTATAATGGTCTAATTACATTTGAATCGTACAATAACATAAATTACTAGTATGTTTTATTTGTTTATTCTTGTATAGCGCATCTTATTTGATAAAAAAATTGGTGTGAAAAAAGTACTACAGTGTAGCCTATTTGTAGTTTTAAAAACGTCCTTTGTTCAAATTACTGCCTTTACTAGCAACAAATTAATGTGTTAAACTCAACATAGTTACTTTTTTTTGCCTGGAGTAGTTTGCACCACGTTTGGCTTCTCTCTGTTCAGTTTGCAAATCCGCGAAACTGATCTGTGGCTTATACCGGTGTATCGTGCCGCTCTTTCTGTTGCTTTCGCAAGAGGCACGAGTAGACATTTATTGGCAGCTTCTGCATCGCAACACTGAATCACACTACTTACGATTCCCCAATCCCCACTGTGAATGACTTTATTACTTCTAGAGTGTCCGGCACCGGGATCCATTGCGCAGACTGAGCGCGCGACTGATATCTTTGCTACGGACTGCACAGTGGCCGATGTGCGCGCGCAGCCTGTTCTCCCCTCGCTTGGGTTTCCCCATTTCCCCGCAGATACACCCGCCCAGACGTCGCGTGCCTACAGTAGTGACGTTTTTATGACGTCGCTTATGTCCGACTTCATTTGACCCAACATGTTGGAGGCGATTGGATGGAAATATTGGTCATTGTGACAGGGCCTTAAAGAGATAAAAAAACTAATCACACTTAAAAATGTGTGATTAGTGACCATTTTCCAATATGGCGGAAGAAGCTCCTGGTGGATTTGTGGGTACTTTTAGTATATTGTTTTATATGGTACTAGGAACGTCTGTACCAAATTTCAGCTTTATCAGAATTTTGTCTTGAATAAATGTTAAAACTCCTGAGCTAATATGGTAAAGGGTGCATATTTCACTTCAGATATTACATACTTGCGACAATTCACTTCAAACATATGACAAAGAGAATGTATACTCTTCACTATATGGTAAATGGAGCATATTCGACACCATACGCAGATGGTACAAAACACTTCATTAGCATGGGTGGAAAAATATTGTTTTTTGTATTAAGGTAAAGGGTTGCATACTTGTTTTTCATTAACAGTACACGACCTTTTCCAACCTGAACAGGCCTAACACGACCTGAACAGGCCTAACCTCATCTAACCCGATCTTACCCGACCTAACCTGGCCTAACTCGGCCTAACTCGAAGTTACCCGACCTAACTCGAAGAATCCTGATGTAACCGTAACCCAACCTAACCCGTCATAACCCGACCTAACTCGAAGTAACCCGAAGTAACTCGATCTAACCCGAAGTAACTCGATCTAACCCGAAGTTACCTGACATAACTCGGTGTAATACGACCTAACCCGATGTAACCCGAAGTTACACGTCCTAACCCACGTATTTCGACATAACCCGAAGTTACCCGACCTAACCTGACCTAACCCATCCTAACACGACATAACCTGACCTAACCCCACCTAACCTATAGTTACCCGACCTGAACTGACCTAACCCGAAGTATCCCGACTTAACCCGAAGTATCCTGGTATAACCTGAAGTATCCCAGCTCCTCAGTGGATTTGCACAGTATACTGTACATTCAGGGCCGAAAACTTATGACATATTATAAAAATATGATGTAAGTTTTTTCCAGTTATGTTGGTGGTCCTGTATACCCTTATACTTATATCGTATCTAGGACTTAGTTTGTTCATGATATACAGCATATATAGTATAATGTACATTTTCCCTAAATTCAAGTCGATAAAAGAATGTTGTTTACATCTGTCGCAGCAAACATATTTTTTTTATTTACCAATATTGTCTTTGAATAAAAAGTAATAGCAATTGAATTAAAAGTTACTAATACAAATATGAACTTAAAATTATCAATAAAAACTTACACGAAACACAAATATCCACTAAACCTGACAAAATATGACAAAAATTACAACAAAATTTCGTAAAGTATACAGAAAATGTACAAAACAAATAATATATTAAATCAGCTCAATTCTGTGAGCATATCAGTGCAAATGTTAAAGCCCCCCGCCCCTCCAAAAAGAACATAAATTCTCAAACCTACAAAAAAGTTATTTCCTTGAGTGAAATTCAATGACACAATTTCTTTTCAGATTTATACACAGATGTACCATACACTTTTTACAAAAGAAATGGGAATGAAACTTATACACTTGACATTTTAGCAGCACGTTGGTTCTTTTTTGTCATCGTGTAGTGGCAAATGATATACATTGTCCAACAGAACAGTTCCCAATGGTCGCTGTTCCGCCCGACCTTTGACAACTTTTGGGGCTGGAGGGAATGCTGATTCTTCTAGGGTTGGCCTTCTTCTTTTCTTGCATGCTACCCTCTGTCCCACCTTTATCAACTCCTCAGCCAACTGAAGACGGAAGTGAAGTAGATCGAGCTGATCCTTCTTTGGTATGCTCACATGAGCACGCTTGTACTCCAACCACGAATTAGTAATTGCCATGTTAATGGCATGAAACATTTCCTGGAACGAACAGTTGGTCTCCCACTTTTGTTTGTGTTCCTTTGTTTTTCGTTCTCTTCAGCCAAGTCGACTTCCACTACTGGTTGTTTACCAGAGGCCTCAAGCTCTAGGCCTATGTTCAAAAGCTTAACAGGGTTCACGGGTGAAATCTCATTTGCTGAAAATCCAGATACACCTTTGTCTATTGTTGCAATTTTTAAATATGCTCGGTTGAACAGTTCAGCGAGTTCATATTGGGTTATTTTCCTGCCTGCTTCGTCTGGGGAAGCACTTTTTGATTTCAGAAAAAGAGAACATTCTCAGTAGAAGGCTGCTTTAAATAGACTGAAAAACGTCAAATCCAGAGGTTAAAGTCTGTGACTTGTGTGGGGTAGCGGGTTTAAAAGTACGATGCCGTTTTCTCTGCAGTAAATGTAGATTCCAACTGAAATGTGACTAGCATGGTTATCCAGGATCAACAGGTTGGGATCAGTTTGTAATAGTTTTGTAATTTTGCAAAAGTTCCGGAGCCAACTAAAAATCAAATCTTCATTCACCCGGAAATTTTTGGAACATGAATAAATTGCTCCATTGGGCCCTCCATTCTTAAAATGTGGAGACATTCTCAACCTAGGGAATATGAACATTGGGGCACAAATTGTCCAGACGCACTTACTGCACACATCACTGGATGTAGCTGAATAAACTTGTGTTTGTCCTGTATCTATTTGAACGGCAAACACACAACTTTAACTGAAACAAACAAGATTAAGCCTTGGTATTTGAAAATATTAGGTCAATTCTGCGCACTTGCGCAGTATTGCACTGCCTCAACTGCGTTTAATTACCCTAAGACATAGAGGTAATATATAGTAGAGGGAACATGACGTCACAAAAGTGTGTCCAACGTGGTCTCGAGAATTTGATGTCGTTTATTTATGTTTTGTCGGTGTAAAAATGCAGTCGTGTTGTTCGAAACTCATGGCGTACCTTACAAAAAATATATATATTTAGTCATGTGGTGTCACCAAGATCTCGGTTCAAAACCTTGTAGTAAGTATGTAGCAAATATTTACTTTTTACTAAAAACATCTGGGTTATGGAAAACAGTAACATGGCAGACATTGTTTACATTTGTCGTTCTGAAATTTCTACACAATTATACTATGCGATAATATGGTAGTATGCTCTCTTTAGTTCATATATTCATATGGTACCAAAATAACCCAGCATGGTTGTGATTACTAAGCAATTATTATCTTTGCTCTCAATGTTATTTCAAATCTCCCGCGCATATTTCACTAAAGTCATGTGACACATGTTGAACACAAAATTTCGTACGCAGATGTATAGAGGATACTCCCTCTACCCTATATTTACTCTAAGCCCTAAGAGCAAATACATTTATGGTCTACAATAATATAAATACAAAGTAATCGGTAGAAGTTCTGTTCATGCCTATGAGGAAGACTAAATATTGTGACAAATATATTTTAGTAATGGAAATAAACAGTATACTGTACATGTGTTTCGTCTTCGGCTAAAATAACATTGAACTGATACTACAAACGGTCGCCATTCCACAACTATCCCACACAATTGTGTCTCCTTTTTCGCTTTAAGTTCCCAGTGCTGATATGAAAAACACTAGTAGTGTCATCAACTAGAAATGCTTTGTGTTTCGTATCAAATGATGTTGAAATGGTGCTTATCATATTGTTGACCTGTTCTTTGGTTTAAAACAGTGTTCATCCTTTGTGCTTACAATTACAATCAAACCTGCTTTTTAAGTTAAAATCTGCCTCCTGAACTTATCTTTCTCCCACAAACACAAAATGTATTTATTTAATGTTTTACACACACAATTTAAACATACTCATGGGCGTTACAACGTGGCCTTCTTTCGGTCGTCGTAAACATGCCTTAGCAACAAGTCGCTTTACAGTTCCACCTATGTCATCACAAGGCCCCTTTCCGTGACTTGTTGCAAAGAAATGTCACTCTGCTTCTAATCCAAAATCTTCTTTATGTATGCACAAGTTAGAAAAATTGAACCTGTTCTTGTGTTGAGCAGCCGATCCATCAGAACAATATACAATTTCGTTCATATTAGGAATAAGGGACTTATCAAGGGCATAAACTTTGTTAGGAATGTGTACGCAGCAACTGTATGATTCATACTGTCACTTATAACACAAAGGCTCAGAGTACACAAATTCTTAGCATCATCTCTGTAGTACACACAAAAGGTATGAAGAGTGGCCTGAGAATACATACAGTGATAGCTCTGGATCTCATCTTGAATAATAAATGTGTAGTTTTCTGAGAAATATTCAATTACTACACAACCTCATAACTTCGTGAATTAGCTTTCTAGCTTTTCAGAAACTGTGATTGACTTTGCGAGATAAAACGGTGTTTCTTTAATGCAATTAGTTTACAAACAAATTTCCCTTTGAATTCAGCATATGGGTCTGCTATAGTTACAAGATTTCAATGGTCAGTCATCATCCACTGACTATATGCGATGTCTTCATCATCACTGACACCCTGCAATAGTTTTATTTACTTTCAGGTTTCCTATTCCAGGACAATTTGGCACACTCTTAACATACATTCTTCATTATTTACATCACACACAATATTTTCAATAAGGACCTTCCAGTCATCTGTTTTTACTGCAATGATCATCAGTTTAAAATGTTGGTGAATTGAACAAACACAAACAGAATGAGTGCCACTAGCTCCTGCAAGGATGCACCACTTGGGACACAATACAGAATGTAAATGATCCTACCTTTACAGATCGATGTTCTCTCAACTTTTCATACAGTTCTTTTAAATTACACAGAATTAAACATTTTTGCTTTAGTTCTTTCTTTACACTATCAATGCGAACCGATTTTGTATCCTTCATTCCAGGACACAGTCTACTAACTTAATCACTTTCATAAAACTGAACAACAAGCTCTGTAGTTCCTTGAGGCAATTATTTCCCTGGTTTCTTAGATGTCAGCTGTGGAATAACACCACATACCTGAACAATTTCATATGTTCTTATAACCAGACATTCACTCACACCTAACTCATGTTCAGTTCTTTTTATTGACCAGTTTTTTGGCACCACACAAATAACGTGTATCTTCTCATTATTGGACTTACAAGTCTTAATTATTTTGTTCAGATTTTTCAATATGAATTTCCATGTATTTTATTGCAGTATCAGCACTTTCTTCATCCTCCTCATCTTGAGACCTACAGGTGATGCTAAAAGTGTCACTTATTTTTTCTTAATTGCACCGGAAAATTTGCTTACAGTTCGTAAGAATTGCTAGTGTTTTTTTATCAATTATAATATTTTTAGTAGGGAAAACTTAAAAAAAGAGCCAGCTTGATTGATAGATTCTACAACAATTTCAGGTGCGAATAATGGTTCTTCGTTATCACAGTTGCTAGACTAGTAACTAAATTCCAATTGACAGTACTTGCAATTTTTTATGGCAATAACAACAAACATGTTTTCCAGGAATCAATGATGGCCATCTTTCTGACAACTCTACAGTTATTTACCTTGACTGTTTTAATAACTTTTTTATGATATGAAAATGTATCGCAACACGTGTTTCCAAAAAGATGGTTATATTTATCCATATATTTTTTCTGATAAGTACACACATTTACAATGTTGTGTAATTTACTTGTTTTCTTAAGAATGTCAATTTGCGATTGAGTGAAGTCTGATGATAATTTTAGGTAAGACTTGCCATATGAATAATTTTCACAATATACCTGTGTAAAAGTACGCAAAGAACCTTTCATATTTCTAGTAGATAGTTCTATGTAGTCACTTCAGTTACTGTAAGTAACAACTTAAGTAGTTTACTTCACTGCAGAACTGTAATGCACGCCAGCAGTACTTATTTAAGCCAAATTAAAGTGTTTACAGTATATACCACGTGCAAAACCACAGAACACTTACAGTACTTAGTACGGGTAAAATAAGAGCCAGAGGGCACTCCACTTCGCACAATATACAACCGCCCGTCTGGCATAACCAGATGGGTGTTCGTAAACAGTTCATAGCAAAAGTCAAACACGCTGGTCGACATGATCTCTCAGGTCGAGCAGTTCGTACACAAAGGACCAGGCAGTTCGGACCAGGCCCACGCACACAAATGCGTCAAACTTGGAGAAGTCGATGCAATATCACGTTCCACCATATGATGTGGCGGCAACGATGACATAGGGCATGTCCTAATGAATATCGCGTCCGATGTAAATCGGAGTATCCGTCACCATTAATCTTTGGATGATGGGTTGTCCCAGGAGTCCTTCCAGCAGGATGTGATGGAATGCTCAACCCCATACGTGTCGAATCTTTGGAGTAGCCCGAAGAGCGAGCTGGTTGCGTGCAAAAGCCTTATCTGGTACGAATCTGTACCTTCCTCTCCACCGAGAGAAGCCGTACAGGGCTCTAGTGGCGTCCTTCCTTGCAAGTGGGTAGTTATCACTCTTCTTGCCGACGTAACCAAATCCCGCTTCAGATGATGGTATCCAGCTAACCTCATCGAGCCGATCTGGCCGGACACCCTGAATGGGAAGCAGCTGCTTCCTAGACTGTTCCAACGCTGGAGCGAAGGAAGGGTGGGATCTGACGTAGTTGAAGTGAAGATCGGTTCTAAAGTTTTTAGGGATACATACACGCGGAAACTCGCACAGACAGGAATGTGAACTCATGAGCCCACTTATTCCTTTGGAAAGTAGGATAAAAATTAAAGCACTGTGAAATCCTCACAAAAATCTTTCAAGCAACAACGATGATATGCTTTTTATTTTACAGATTGTCTTTCCCTAGATCTATTAAACTAGAGATGTGAAAATTAACCATTTCAAATTAGAGGCATTACCGCTTTCAGATTATACAGCTGTTATATCAGCAGGATATGCTTTCCCTCGGCATGTTACAGTTCTTGAGCATGTAGTTCTTAGGCTTTTGCTGCTGCAATGCAGTGACTCTGAACATTAGAGCATGAAGTTTATCTTCACGAGCTACTACCCTCCTTGCTGCATTTAACGGAAGTAGTCGTAGGTGCAGTCCCAGCAATCGCTACAGTGCGCATATTTTTTGTTCTTACGAGCCTTTAACTTAGAAAGGCAATGCCCCAGCTGTGTATATCAGCATCACAGCTTGTTGATGGCTTATCACATGCAATTCAAGATGAAATAGACAGCTTGAGAGGGCACATGGGGTGCCAGACAACGTGCTTTCTGGCAGATCCTAGTCGCGGTCAAAGCAAACAGACTTAACAGATTTTTCTAATTGTGTTTTCGGTTGCTCCACAGCAACAACCGTATCATTATTGCCAGTGTTTTGTAAAAGTATTCAAGTTAAAGCAGCCTCAAGTGCTGGTTCGGTGGGTGTATCTTAGACAAAAGTATACCCACCAGTTGCCATCCGCTGTCGGGTGTTGTCTGTAGAATTAGTTTTGGCCTTGTTTTCATTTTCCCAGCACATCTTTAGCTGAACACTAGTTCGCTGAGTTAAAAATAATGGTAAATAATGTTTGTATACATTGTTAGCATAGAATAATACTAATATACAGTACATTAATGTACGGCACCTACACATTTTAAACATAGGCCTATGCCACGAACATGTGCGACTTGTAAAAAAAGAAAATAAAATACTATTAATAAGGCAAAGCTGCAACAACATTTAATGTAACCACTAATGCTTAATTTAATGGAGAACTGAGGCAGCTAGTATTGGACAAGTTGAATGCTGATGAGACGACAGTATCCTCTTAAACAATATGACTATTCAGGTTGGGTCTGTAAAATAATTGATACATCTTAATCGCTTGCTCCGTATTGGTACATATTTACTGTAATCTTTTTCTTTGCCATATTAAATTAGCAGTATCAATAATTGTTTAAATGTGTTGCAAGTGTGTGGCAAATTAATTTTGATATGTATGCGTACGTGCGCCACAGGGAAGCATGTTGGCCCCTTGTTTATAGACGTGGCAACATGAGTGTTGGGTTGAATGGCAAAGAAGTATGCTAATGACTGCTTTTTATATGGATAGGTGGTTAGCAGGGTTGGACTGGGTACTTTCAAAGGGCGCAGACCTTGGATACCCAAAAGGCGCATTCACCCACGGAAAATTTAGATTCCTAGATGCAAAATAGTGCTATTTTAGCAGCTTTCCTAATATGTGACAAAATAGTAATTTACTTTTGAGAATATAACCACTGTAGTGGAAATGATACGGTTTCCTCAGAATTTGGGAGGGAGAATGTATCCCGATATCACCCTCTCCCTTGGCTAGGCCCCTGTCCACGTTCTCACCGTGGACTTCATTGGTTACATCACTTTTTATTCCCTCTTACCTACACATAACACCAATCAATTTGACAAAAAAAAAATACAGATGTGAAGGTGTGTGTCAATGTTAATTATTCACATAAACTAAAATAACAAAATAACAGATTTTGCTGTTTTGACTTTCTCCACATAACACAAAAAATCATATTTGAATTTTAAGGTTCGTTAAAGGAATTTATGGGGTAATAAAGCCCTATTTCTCTGAACTGACATATATATACATACTTTAAAAGACTTTAAAATAGATGTAGTTTAAAACTAGTTTTTTTTACGAAACATCGCCTTACGCACACAAATACATTTTACAGTTAAGATAAAAAGCTCTTTTAACACCAAATGTTGACAAATACAGACTCAAACATTATTACAAATTAGGTGCTTCCACATCACATTACTTTATCTCAAACCCACTTTGATCTATTGTGTGTGTGTGTATGTATATGTATATATATATATATATATATATATATATATATATATATATATATATATATTACACAATTTAAAAAATGCAGAATTCAGACAAATACAAAACCTTTTGAACGCCATATAGGAGACTTTTATCATTTTCAGAGTACATTAAATTTTTAGAACTTGCTGCTATAATTTCACACACAGCTAAACAACTTCGTGAAGACATGTAATCTAGACTTTAATATAAATCACACACATATATATATATATCAGACACACCAAATTTATGTTATTTTTACATTTCTTCTTTCTCGAGTTGGCACTGATTGATTTTACACTTAAGCTTATCATCTTTGTATGAAGACAAAATTTAGACAAATCCAAAATAATTTATATCCAAAATAATGTGATGATCACATAGCAAAGTAACGTGGTTTTTACAATATATTACAGTTTCCTTTAACTTGATTTAATTTACAATACATTACCATTTTCCATGAATTAAATTTGACTTATTTAATCTTGACCTATTGTAATTAACATTGTAAAAATACAAAATACAAATAAACCAAGTTTAAAGATGTAGGCCTCACTGGGTACAGTAAAGTTACATGAAATAAAACTCGGGAAACAGCGTGTAGTAAAATGAATGATGTACGTGTTCTACATGAAATTTAATTCTGACAACAATATAAATAATACATTCACTTTAGGCCTACATGCTATGCATTCATTATACACCTACATGCTAAAAGTTCACGTAAGCTTAACATTTCGCAAATATAAGTTACTAGCTGTCCCGTTTTGGATTACATTTTAGGTATTTATGTAAGCTTCATTTTAAAGCAAAAACCACCTCGATATCTCAAATGGTTCAATAGATACGGATGATTAATTAAAAACATGTTTAATTTTTTTACCTGCTTTCAAGGACGAATTTTGAAAAATCATAAGAAAACTTTTTAGACATTTACGAGCACCATTCTGAAGCAAAGATCACCTCGATATCTTAAGTGGTTTAAGAGAAATATAGGATTTATTGAAAACACATTTAACAGCTCCCCCCCCTTAATTTCTAAATTTCGAAAAATTATTAAATACGCATTTGCTTAGGCAATGTTTTGAAGTAAAAAATATTAGCAATATATAATCAGGTTAGAGAGTTTACGAGAATTCCTCGAAAACACGTTTTGCCCCATTTCACCCCTTTAACTTTCGATTTTCGAAAAATCCTTCCTTAGTTGGTGCCTAAGCCATGACGGGAAGCTATGCTAAAATTTCACGTTTCTGTGTCCAGCGGTTTGGGCTGTGCATTGCTGAATGAATTAATGAGTGGGGCACCTAATTATATATATATATATATATATATATATATATATATATAGATATCACTAATAAATATTGTAGTCGATAAAAAATTTCACTTGTTAATAGGTCAAACAAAATTAAGATTCTGAAACGCAGTTCTAACTTAATAACTTAGGTGTTGGCTAATTTTTAGTTCTACCGTTCTCTAAAGAAGGCCTACATTAAGTTCAGTAGCCTTTGAACTGAGATTGTCAAGCAATGAAAGTAGGGGAGCAGGGGGTAATGCAGATACCTTAAGGGTTTTAGTATAAATATTTAATTTGAAATGTTAAAATATTATACATGTTACACACAAAAAATAATATGTGGTATATACTATCCACAGAAACGTTTAAAAATGAAGAATACATACGCGAAACTTACAGACTATCAATTCTCTTAAAATATGACAATTATCTGGATTCTCCACACTGTGAAGCAATGTCGATCAGTTGAAGTCCCATAAGAAAAGAACTGTAAAATCACTGACAGTTTCTTTCCGATAAATAAGGCAGTAAAATATGCACAAATATAATGTTGGTGAGTTTGTAAGGTCTTATTTGAATAATATAACTCGAAATAATGAGAAACTCGGCCAGCAAATACATTAAAACAACCATTTCCAGAATGGCCTACTCAACGCAAAGAAGCATCACGTGTGTAACCTTGAGGGGTGTCTCATCCTGTACAAAGGGAGTGGACCCACAGTCCACAGGATGTGGACCCACAGTCCACAGGATGTGCACCTATACCATTCTTCATTATCCATCCCAAACTCTTCACACACCAAAAACTTTTCTCCACCATCTTCCATGTCATCACACTCGTCATCACAAACATTTTCATCGCTTCCATTTTCCTCTTCTGATGAGGATGATGTCTCCAGAATTTTTCTACGTGCAGTCTTTTCCTTCAGTGTGATATTTTGGGCAGGCCGTGATGTTCTCTCCCCTCGAACAGTTCTTGTTTCCAGTTTTCTTTTCCTCTCCATTTGTTTGCGTTTTTTTGACACTAACACTTCTTTCATGGGAGTCAAAATTGCAGAATTTTATTTTCTTCCATCCTTACGCCGAGCACTAACAGAAGAACAACTTGGGCCAGATACTGGTGACAGTGACTCGAATGGAACCTCATAGATGGTAGATGGACCTGGTTCAGGTGTAAGTATTTTTTAGACGGTTTGACTAGCACTAACTTCCCTCACTAGGATCCATGTTCAGGGACAGGAACACTTTCGATCTGTGGATGTTGGGGATCTGGGATGGAATCAAGCATGATGTTCTGGTGTACGAAATCCTAATCTGAAAATATTCCAGCATCTAAGGGATATATTCCTGTTGATTTGAAACCAGAAATTCCCTTCGCAACTGTAGCCACACTTGAATATGCTTTGCAAAATAGTGCAGCTAAGTCGCTAGGTCGGATGATTTTCAGGTGCTTGACTTTCATAAACACATCACACTCTCTGTTATAAGCTTTCTTAAGCGGTCCAAAGAATGTCACATCGAGTGATTGTAATCGATGCGATGTGTGTGGTGGGATGGAGACCATTATTATGCCATTCCGCTTGCAGAAACCATAAGCATCTAAAGTAATGTGCTGTAGTGATTGTCCAGTACTAGAAGAACTGGTTTCTCCTGACTTGATTCGACATGTTCATGGAAGTGTTTTATCCAGTCCATGAACAGTTCTTCGTTCGACCATCCATTTTTAGAGCAAGAATATATAGCCCCAGGTGGTCCACCTTTCTGAAGAACGGGGCTCATCCTTTGGCGGGGAAATATAATCATTGGCGGAATGAAACTGCCGGCACCATTCATGCAACAAAAAAGGTAATATTTTTGCCCCGTTCCCAACTTGTGACAGAGCCAACTCTTTTTTTTTTTTACCTTTTGGAGCCAAAATGATTCCTGGTTCTTGCACAGTCCCCATGCCAGTCACGTCTACTTTTAATATTTCTGTTGGAGACAGCTTGTATTTTGTCATTACTTCTTGCATATTATTTTTGTAGAAAAGGGACACTTCTGTTTTATTAAACCTTTGGATTCTGAAGATACTTGTTGTCTCTGGTTGCCTAATAGAAATCGATGAATTTCTCTTCAGAAATCCTTCTAACCAGTCCCTACCAGCCATTCGAGAAAAGTTGTTAAAATTATGGTTTAAGTTATTTCTTTCTGCATACTCAAATGCAGCGCGCCGGAAGTCAACAGGACTTAAGCCATAAAACATGTTGGCTAACACCTTCAAATGTTCTGCGATGTTGGACTCCTGCTCAGGCGTAAATTCAGTTGTTCTGCCTATTTTGGGACCTTTTATTTGACCATGTTTAATACGATCATGCAGACTTGCAAAAGGTATTCCAAATTGGATGGAAGCACTACTAATTGACTGTCCTCTTCTGACACACTCGAGTGCATCCTTTGTCCATGTCCCTCTTTTTGAAACTCGCTTGTAATTTCGGACCATCTGTAATGAAATAAGATATTGTAAGGACCTGTAAATAACCTAGCTAATTAATATTGGCTTGGGAGAGTGTTACAGGAAGGTCTTAATAGCCGATGAGGGTGAAATGATGTGAAGGACAACACAACATTTATACCTGAGCTATGATTCGAGCCCAGGACCCTTCGCCAACAGACCCAACTTAACTGACTACGCTACAGTGGCCAGCCTACAGCCTAATAGTGGCACTAGCTACTTATCAAGATGTGAATTAAATTTCGTCATTAGAAAGGTGTTCTTAAAAGTGAACATTGCGCAGAAAACAGGAAACAAGTGGAATATGCATTTCCTTTTGTAATTTTCTGCTTATGACGAGGTATACAGATGCGATGACAGGAGGCTATGCTGGACTACCAAATGCATGTCGCTGTATGGGCCAGTCTGAAGAATGCTTGAATAGGCTGTGATGTGTTTTAGAGCATCACTGGAATATGAAGGGGGTGGGGAGCCCTGGGGAAATCGCAGTGCAGCAACATTGCCTGGCATGGTTGCTACATGCAAAAAATACATGTTCTGGCGAGGAGCCATGTCAGCTCTAAATAAGTATACGTGATTGATGTTTACTTATTTAGAAAATTATATTTACCCAGAAACCAAACATTTTTTTTTCAGAACTCAACTGCAAGAAAGTTTTAAAATAAAATTTAAACAAAACACCGTAAACTATGAGTGGTTGAAAAAGCGTTGGAAATTAAGAGGAAGAAGCCGGTAATTAACATCACATTTACAAATTTTTCTAAATTTTTTTATTTCTGGGTTAACTTCCTGTTAGAAAAGATAGTCCTAATACTCTTATGTGAATACTTTGAAGGAGGCGATAGCATAAAGCAATATATAATTCCTTGCAAAATAAAAAAATATTCGTACAAAAATGGATGTAAAAAATTAAGATGCAATTCTTAATTTGTATAAAAAAAACAGTTTGTCTTGCAGGGCCACCAATTTCTGCATTTTAATAATTCTGAACGTTTGTAAATTACAACATTAGAGTTTGAAAAATGTCGTGTCTACAAAATCAGGTCTTTAACTTCAGTACATGTAAGTTATATGAATTATAAAAAAAATTGTGTAATTCCGCTACCTGGAAATTTAATATTCTCTAAATAATTCACAGGAAGTTACACACCACATACATTAACAATAATAGTGCTAGATAAATTAAATTGTGGTCCTTGATAATAATAACACGAACACAGTTCATCAGAGGGAAATACCGATCACTAGTGGGGAATACCAGTCACTAGTGGGGAATACCGATCACTAGTGGGGAATGCCGATCACCGGTAGGGAATGCCGATCACTATGATCGGCATTTCCCCAACACACGCCCGCCATGAAAAGGTTATGTAAAGGAACTAAAAAGTTTTTTACTGAAAATGTCTGTTATCGAGGATAAACCACTTATTTTGTACTGTAACATGAAGTAGAAATTACTAATTTTATATTTAAAACCTTCTACTGACCCTGACGTGTAGCAAAAACAATTGTTATACCAAAACAACGCAAAACATGTTTCCGCCTCACCACCTCAACAGACGCCAGCGCGCGGACTGACTTCTCAATCTTCAGTGTGTTCGTGAGACTTCAGATGGAAGCACATGTCAGAAACAGTCAGCTACAGTCACTTCCATGGAAAGGGGGTGATCGGCATTCCCCGCTAATCGCTATTACCCCTGCACCCCTACATTACATAAATTGTGTACAAAATGAATTATTTGATATTTTTTTAAAACTTTGTACAAAATTGTCTAACAAAGGTTTTTTAATGCATAAAAGATATAGCAATTAAATTTAAGTTTCTAATATTTTCGTCTTGAAAAACGGTTTAATAATTTAATAACCTAAAGTTGTACATTATCGGAGATGGCATACAAATACAAGATAAAGGAAATTTTCGCGAAAATAATTTTGCAACAAATTGTTAAGGACTCACATATGTATCTGCAGCACTGCTTCGTGGTTATTAGACAGCGTGCCTTGCATTGGCGAAACAAGCTCTCCGATTTAGGGAAGGACAGGTAATTTGGCGCCCCCTTTTTTTACCCATTTTTTCAAGTAAGGAATTGGAATGATCTTTGAATGAACTGTGCAATGGTAGTGCATGACTGGATTTATTTATTTGGACATACTCCATTGCGAAATAAATGACTGTCAAAAGAAAGCTAAAAATAAGACAAGAAAACATAAATAAGCAGAGTATGTTTTAGTCATCAGGATACATACACAACATGAAATTCAAAAACTGGAATCTGGTCAGACTAAAGCATACTCTACTTATTTATGTTTTCTTGTCTTATTTTTAGTTTTATTTTGACAGTCATTTATTTTGCAATGGAGTATGTCCAAGTAAATAAATCCAGTCAAGGGATTGGAAATTCCATCACAAAATTTAATTGAATCGGTCATTGTAAAATCGCACTAAGTCCAAAAATCACAATTGTGGGAAATCAATTAAAACTGTTTTAAACAAAAAGTTCTAGAGTTATGATGTGAATATTTTTTATATCAAATTATATCATTTACAAACTTATTAAATTGTTGTCGTGTCTCAGATTACACTTAGTTTCTATTATATAAATTCCTAAAGTCTTTGGAGTTAGTTCCTTTTAACACTGAATGCTGAAAATATTATGTAAATGATTGCATATTACTAAAACAACACATACATTAAATATAATAACACAGTCATTCATTATTATTAAATTCAATAACATTAAACAAACATTTTTGGAAAGTGTTACAGTCATTCGTCCTCCACTTCTACGGTTGTTGGCCATGATAACAGTTCTTCATAAAATGAAAGCGTTTCTGTGTCACCCACAACATATTTCACAACTTTCTGGATGTCCTGCAGCTTTAGACGATTAATTGGCACCTTTCCTGCAGGGTATGCTTTTGGAATAATCATGGAGAAATGTTTATATAGAATGGGCTGATCCAAAGGAAAGGTGTACGTAACAAGGCCGCCAATAAAAGGACTTGCCTCAACTACTCCTGGCCTTGCTGCTGAATATCTGAACTCCTTGAAAGAGGAAGGAGTAAAATTCACTTTACGATCACGAGGAGTATCTCTTCCTACACACTCTGTAGCCACACAGTTTTTCTTGAAGAAACGAGGCCACCATGAGTTGAAGTC
>PNEQ01075215.1:0-35801 GCA_003012365.1 Medauroidea extradentata
TATTAGAGAGGTTCAGCGTTCCATGATGTATACCCCCCCCCCCATCAAATTCCGAAACGTTACTACGCCCCTGCTCTCAAAATATTTCAGTATCGTTGCTGCCTAGTATTTTTGCTGCCTTATAAACCTTTAGTTGTTTTATACACGCACTAGTTGCAAAATAAAGATGTGAGACAGTTAACACTTTATTATAATGTGAAAGCAGACGTTTGTAGAATTAATACAAATTAAACTACATAATTATAATATTGACTAATAATACACCGAAATCTAATATGTTTGTGGCACAATGTCATTACTTTTTACTCCTCATTAAATGCATAATTACTTATGAACATGAAATATCATCCACGGTTATTCTCTACTAAAGGCCCCTAAGAATTTGTTAACCGCAATATCAATTTGCGTTTTGTGTCCTTTTTCCACTCAGCCTTCGCTTGCCGTTGTGTGACGCCTCGCGCTCATCAGTCGCCAGTGCGAAGGCCTGCCTGCCGAACATACCCGAAGCGGGACTTAGACAAATTTCCACCTTCACGAGTTGGCCCATTTTTTGTGTCCATGACTGTACATAGAACATAGCTCACGAACGGAAACTTTACCAAACGTAACGGTCACGAGCGACCTATTTTAGCTACGTAGTGACTTCAAAATAATGTTTACAGTACTTAAGTTATGTCTTGAAAATTACATTCCTCAGTCATCTTTACAACTCGGCCTACCAACTTTGCAGAAAAATGGAATACGGGAATAAATTTTAATAATAAATTAGTCCTGTAATTTATCCGATTTTTATACAAATACTTCAATCAAAACGACTAATAATATGTAAGCATTTCATTTTTATGTACGCAGCAATTGTTTCTATCATACGATTGCCTTCAAAAGTTTTTGTTAATAACATGAATTGTATTAATACACCCTAAATTTTGTAAGTATATTGGCTTTGCATGTAGCTATTTAACTAATTTACACTGTCTCAATTTTTACATTTTTTTTTAGGTCTATATAGTGCTCTTTTTTTCTGTACAGTAGGCTTCTATTTCTTTTGTAATACCAGTGCAGTCTCTAGTGTTTTGTTTATATTATTTGTATGTCGAGTTCTATAGCATGTAAATGATCCACAAAATGATGAATAAATAAACAAAAAAATGAAAATTTTTAAAGGAATATTTTCATACAGAGGAATTCACCAATTGTTTTTAATATTTAAAATTAAATTTAAAAATCAGGATGCACAAAAGAAAAACTATTAATGATGCGAATGCTGTGTCCTCACTTCTAGACCTCGGGAGTACAAAGCAGTCCACCTAGGCGGTCCCCTAAAGTCTGTGTTCTTTAAGTCAATACATTTTACGAAGAACGTATGTTATATTCGCCGTAAAATAATTGCGTTCGGGATGAAATTACGAGAACTCCACGACTAAAGCTACCTAATACGTTAAATATCTAGAAACGCGATATCAGTAAAGCGGACACTGTGTACATTATCTTTGGTAACATCGCCTGTATGCTCACAAAGCTGTGAAGTTATAATTTTATCCCACAATAACAAAGAAAATTACAATGCCTGCCTGGCGTAAACTTTTAAATTACTGTATAAGAAGTTCCCACAGCTGAAAGTTGTTCTGGAAACATCTCGTTCATCTGTTATATCGCACAACCGCACACAGACGCTTGAAGGATTTGAAAATGCTCAGCAGTTGCGGTAATACGACATTAAATGCTCACTTATTCGTTCATGTAATTTTATCTCCTAAAACGTCGGCCCTACACCAATGAAACCTATTTTTAACTGTCAAGATATCAAAATTTATTTATTACAATACTTCTAGACGTTATCTAAATTTAACATATTTATTAATACTTGTGCTATATTCAGAGATGGCCAACCAGTTAACATTCACCACATTTGTGATGAACTATGAAAATACTGAATTCGGAATGTATCAGTGTAATGGCGCCTAAGCCAAAAGTGTTAAACCAAAACATTTTTTGGGCAAGATATTTTTCTTAAACTCGGTTTCAGTCGCCATATTGAATTTTATTATTTTTCGCATTTTAGGAATTCAAAGAATAAAAATATTGAATATGTGGTTATACCTCAAATTCTATTTGCGTTTCGCTACAGTACAGATCTTGCGATTCAGCTGTCAACTTATAATTACGCCATTACGTGTGTGGCAAATTTTTTTGTATTCATAATTTTCCCGACAAATTGCGACCTAACTATACATTACTAACGCTATTGCCATATTTGTACTGTAGCACAAAGTAGACAGAATTTGCGATATAGTCGCTGATTTAACATTTCTCTTCTCAGAATCCCAAAAAAAGCGAAACATAATCACATTCAATATGGCGACTGAAACCGAGCCTTAGGAGTGCGCAGGTAGGACATAATCTTAGTATTATATTTGTATGAGTTAGTGATACATTTGTAGACGTTACTTTGGAGCACATTCGAGTCAGTAATTTGCAAAAAGGGACCAAGTCCAAGTGAGTAGGTTGCTGGGAAACAACAAACTTATTATAGTGGATCTGGGAGTGAAAATGGTTATCAGTAATGGATAACTTGAAAGTAAAGTGTGTGTGGAGTAATATGAAACATAACTGACATAGACACGCATTTATATTTTATTTCTTAGAAATTAATAATGTTATTGGAATTGATACTTAAAAAAAATAAGTAGCGTTTTTTCTAGCAATGGCACATAAAATATAATGCCTGGAGTGTATATTAGTGCAACGTTGGTATATTCTAGTGAATAACTAATAATATGGTACATAGAAACATATTTTGCAAACACAACACCACCCAGTAACTTTTACCCATAAAACAGTGTTATGTATTACACTATCTATGGTGTAGATTATTAGAACCTTAGTATGTGCTAGTGAAAAAACTACTAAGCCACACTGACAATTATTATTCAACTACAATCGTGTAAGTCATAAACAAAATAATGCGCTATTGGCACATTCATGGACTAGTCCGTTTAACGTATTCCTTGTATAGGACTGGGTTTCTTTTGCTGTTGACAGCGAAGAGAATCATTTGGAGAGTCGAAATCAAGTATAAACTGAATTTGCTCAAAAAGTGCACTTGGTTCCTTTTGCGAATTCCCGATTCTTTTATTACTTACGAAAAACAACTAGTTGCGAACATAATTGTAAGCCCAATTTCCTCAAAGTGGGTGCAATTTAAACCTGAAAGTAAAAATCAGTTACTTATCTAAGAATATAAATTACTTACATTGATTTAAACGTATGATACACGAAATATACTAAAAAATGTCAGCTTGCTAAGCCATATGTGTGTAACCAGTTTAATAAAATTAGGGAAAAATTTTCTGAGATGTACTCCTATCATAAAGATAAGAAACATTAGCTGTTTTCAAAATGTTACAAAAGGATAAACGAAATACGCAATAGTCATGTCAGCTTTGTATGTAGTATGTGTACTAAGTTTGATGAAATTTCAGAAAAAATTTCGTTAGAGAAGTCACATTAGGCAAAAATTATAAAAATGACTACCATTATATAATTATGAACACAGGACGAACGAAATATACTAAAGTTAAGTCAGCTTTAAATGTATATGTGGACCAAATTTGGAAAATTTTTGAATAAATATTTCCAAGATATGTAACACTATGCTAAAAAAAATCAGCCATTTTGTAAATATGAAGATATGATGAAAGAAATACACAACAGTAAAGTCAGCTTTGCATGTAGAATATGTGTATCAAGTTTGGTGAAATTCTGGGAAATTTTTCCTAAGATGTGGGATACTTTGCTAAATACAAAAATGGCCATCATTTTGAAAATATGAACACAGGCTGAACCTAATACACAATAGTAGAGTCAGTTTTATATGTAGTATATGCGTACCAAGTTTGGTGAAATTCTAACAAAATATCTTAAGATACGTGATATAAAGCTAAAAATATAAAAATGGCCGCCATGTTGACAATAGCAAACAGCAACTGGCAAACTTGTACAAATCTGATCGTGATAAGCAGCCCACAGGCAGTAGGCCTAAACATTCGGAATGCACCCGTGGCCACATGTGGCATACATGATGCATAATGAAATCTCCCACACATTAACCACAAGTGTATCACAATCATTCTTAATAAACTCAGATGCTTGTGGGTTAGTTTGCTAAGTTTGCTTGTGGACCGTATACTGAAATATGCCAGTCTTTTTAAACTAAGTTGCCCACTTAAAAATTATTTCAGTATAACTACAAACATATTTACTGACATGGCCTGATTAACAACCATTCCTGCAAAATTAGACTATCATACTAGCGAACGTTGGCCACCTTTGCCAACATTTGGCCAACTGAAAAATGATCGTATTTGCTACTAGGGTTGATGAATGAAATACACAAAAGTCAAGTCAGATTAGTATGTAGTAGCCTATATGTGTACCAAGTTTGGTGAAATTCTGACAAATATTTCCTAAGTTCAGTAATATTATTCTAAAAGCATAAAAATGGCCTCAAATTTAAAAATATGAGCACAGGACATGCGAAATACACAAAAGTCAGGTCAGCTTTGTATGTAGTATACGTGTACCAAAATTTATTACATTTCAATTTACAGTTCGTTAGATATCAGTTTGATCGGAAAATGTTTTTGGAAATATGTACAGTGTGTAAACGAAAAATATAAAAGTCAAGTCAGATAACAAAGTACTACATGTGTACAAAGGTTGATGAAATTAGGTCCACAGCTTCAATAGTTTTAGGGTCACACACACAGACACACATACTTCGGAAAGTAGGCTAAAAATAGCTCAGCTAGTTTTCCCATAATTGCATTTCAAAGTAAAAATTAGCATTTTCCCCCGTTTATATAAGCCACGAAAACCAACGATCATACTGCAATGAAAACATTTTCATTGAAACTACATGCTTAAAAATCCAACAGAAAATATTTTTGTATTAAAAAAATTTCTGAAACTTTGAATTTTTTCTCTTTTTCGAGATTTTTTAAAAAGAAATGCAAACAGTAATTTATAATGGATTTTAAAACATGCCAAATAGTGGGCCGTGACATGTAGAGTTAATGCGAATTTTTTTCAGTTTATTATGTTCATCGGTTTCTGCGGCTCATAAGAACGAAAAACATGCACATTTCGACTTTGTAGTGCCATTATGGGAAAACTGGCAGAGCTAAATTTGTTTTGTAAGAGGTAAATGTACTCACAAGTTACGAAATCGATAACATTTCATTCAAATATAAATTATAATTATTCCACACTTGGACACCCTTAAAAGATTTTCTTATCTAAACACTAGTCAAGATTGTTCATAAAACTTTGATCACATATAGGACATATTAAGGACCCTTGACTTTTATGTATTTCCTTCATGGCGTGTTTATATTTTTAAAATGGCCGTTATTTGTAAGTTTTTCCTAAAATATAGCTCAGAAACAGTATTTATATTTCTTTAGCTGGCATAAAAAGTAAAATTACCGCACAGTAAAGTGGAATTTTCACACACAACTCTCAAATTTCACGAACCCGCACGAGTTTGCATATAGTCTAACTTTCTACGTACCTCATATGCTCATAATACTGATTTTCCGATAATTATTATTTAAATCCTAAACGGGAGCATATATCGAAAAACTGTTGCACAATGTTGTTACAAACAGTGTTTAGTATGTAAAGTATTTTTTTCCAAGACAAAACACACAATGTCCTTGAATGTTTCTTGAAATGGGACAGAGTGAAGTACTGTACTATTGTGGTCATACGCCATTGCAATATTATGTCGTCGACAAAGAAAAACAAACAGATATAAAAAGAAGAGAAAAAAGCCTAGTTTGGCTGTAGTCAACACATCCATAAACCAAAACGACTACACACGAAAGATCCCATAGGGAATTAGTCAACGACAAATAAATGAAAATAAAATAAACATAAAAAAATAAAAGTCGAAACACACAACAAAATAATCAGACACAATTAAAAGACAAGCACAGACAATACTGAGACGAAGACAATAATAGACACAAGACAGAATAACGACGACGACATCACAGACAACAGACTAGACGACACGACAATGAAGACACAAAAGAACACAGTATATTTCTAAGAACCGACTTGTCACGACGTTTCACGAGCTGACATCTGCTCCTGTCCTCAGGTGAAGTGTTGTTCACTAATTCCCTATGGGATCTTTCATGTGCAATTGTTTTGGTTCATGGATGTGTTGACTACAGCCAAACAAGGCTTGTCTTATATTTATTTCCGTCTGTTTTTTTAGTCTCATTCCAATATTTCCGGGACGACATAATATTGTAATGGCGTATGTCCACAGTACATTATTCTGTCACATTGCAAGAAACATTCACAGACAATGTGTATTTGTCTTGAAAAAATAAATGTTTACGTAGAAAACACTGTTTGTAACGAAACTGTGCAACAGATTTTTAATGTACGCTCCCGTTTAGGATTTGAAATAAAATTATAGTAAACTCAGTAGAAATGATGGAACGTGGTCTTATTCTACAGAGAAGTAACGTTACCATCAAACCTCGGTAATGTACTGTAGAAGTTGTATTGAACCACTGTAGTAGTAATGCGTAACGGATTTGTTGAAACACTTCCAAACGTTTTTATTTCATTGATTAGCAATTTTGCTATTAATTTGTAAGAGGAAATGTACAACACATAAAAACGGCGGTTTTCTTTGAAATGTAGGCGCAATTTGGTTCATCAAAAGGTAAGGAATTCTACCCAATATTTTTTTCCAGTGGGCATATTTAATACGCAAGCTAGTTACAGAGATATAGTGTGTAGTGTGTTGATAAGCATAGTGAATGGTCAGGGCATATGTAGACAGAGGGCAGTTATCAGTGGAGTATATGTGTACAGTGAGGATGTTTGCAGCCAGCTCAGCCAATGTCTGCCAGTGACTCAGTGTCTGTGCACACTGGTGCAGTGGTCAGTGATAGCCTCGCTGCCTGCAGGGACACTAGTACTGAGGTGAGTGCAACTAACATTCTTGCCACCGTCATATATCCATGCTCCAGTTATGAAGGACTACCGAGTTGAAAAGAAAACAACATGTAAATTCACTTGTTTTAAAAACGGCACTTTATTCTGATAGCCAGTGAAGAGCTAGGAATTGTATTTATTCTATTTTAAAGTGTGATAATTTCAGCAAAGGCAGACCATAAACATTCTAAACGCCGTGAAGAGTTCCTTTTACTTTTGCTTCAAATTAACACCAACCAAATATGTTAATTAACAGGTTTTTATTTTTGGCGAAACGGAAATCTTTCTGTATGCATTTTACTCAAAACTGGGAATTTTAAGTTGTTTCCCTTTTAAACTAGGTCATCGACGTGTGTGTATTTATATGTACATTTTTTCACCTTTAATTACTGTGGGCACAGTTAATGAAAAATCTGCCATCCCTACCATTCAACCCACTATATATTGTCCCGGAAATTGCGCTTGTTCATTTGAGGAGAAGTAAGAACTAGAACTCGTGTTCATGTAGGTTAGTTGCGAGATTGGGTCACTTATTTATGAGGACAGCGAACCAATAGCAGGCCTGCATGTAAACACTCGCAGACTGACCACTCACTGGAGCAGCAGACAATATACAAGTATCTGAGGACATAGTGTACATAGTACTGTGCAGTCCAGCCGGCTGGTCGTTGAACACACGACAATTCCGTGTCTCTGGTTATCTTGACCAGTTACAGAATAACTTTTGTACCCAATCAACTATGGACATTCGCGCTAAGATTTTTGCACCAGCATGTTATATTGTCTTACGTGCACATCATTATGCAGCTCAATAGATTTACTTTTCCTCTAAATTATTTTATTCGTATTGTTTAAATAGTTTTTACTGTCGAGTAAGTAACGAGAATAGTCTAATCGTAGCGTTGACATGCGTTTGTACGATAACTGCGGAACCCAAAAATATATTATTTCTGGTAAATTACTGTTAAGGGGTATTGATCCCTACAACCTTGGATTTATATGTTTTTTCTCGACAACTTCTATTCCAGTCGACGTATCAAAATTTTTGTCACGGCAGGGCATAGATACAAACTTAATCGATTTTCTGTAATTGCTGGAACCATAATATATTCATTATTTTGCAACGGGAAATAGCTGAAAAGGAAAAATGGTTTTATTTACTAGAGCGACTACAGAGGCCGCAACATTAACAGGAACAATGCCATATGGGTTCCAAAAAGTGAATGAAACAATAAACTATGCCTTGTCAGTGTGAAAAAAGCAAAACAACATGTCTATTATCTGATTTTTAAGAAAAACAATAAACCGATGGGACAGGGATCAGTACCTCTTAATATTATGTGTAAAAGTAGGACAGTGTTTGGTAAAACTATACAACTATGAATTTTTTTTATGCAGAGCGCTTTTCATGGCAGTGACCACTTTCTTAAGATCTCCCAAATAGCATTTAGGCTGATTATCTGGTGAAACATATTTGAAGGTCTTGGAGGTATTTATAGTGACATTGTGTGATAACAAGTAGGGGCCAGTAATTTTCACAAATATATTTTAACACCACTTGACTTAATTGTCTTACGTGCTCATCTACAGCTCTGCTTCGTTCCCATAGTTTGTATGTTTCTAAATATCAGTTTCTCGAGGTTCTACCAGCCAGTCACAGACATGTATCGTCACAGTAACCTTGCTATCATTGGATCAGTAAAATAATAGACTTCTCTACATAAATGCACGTTGCCAGTAACAGCGAAGCAGATCTGCAGTAAAGCTCTGAGGAAAGTTGGGGTTGCAATATTTTTGCGAAAACTACTGGCGTCTACATGAATTTATAAAATACCCCCAAACCTTAAAAATATGTTTAACCAGTTGCTCAGCCTAAATGGTATTTGGGAGATCTTAAAAAAGTGCTCACTTTGCCGTGAAGGTCGCACTACACAAAAAAATTGATAACATTAAAACAATACCAACCACTGTACAACTGTTATACATGATATTAACAGTAATTTCCCGGAAAAATATATACTTTTGGGTTCCGTACATTTCGCACAAACGCATGTGAAAGTATCAATTAGACTATTCTCGTTACTTACTCAAAGTAAAAACTATTTAAACAATATGAATAAAATAATTTAGAAAAAAAGTAAATGTATTAAGCTACAGAATGACACCTTTTATATTTCATATGACATTTTTTTTTTAAATATTGATACTCAAAGATATGCAAAAAATTAGGTACATTTAAGAATATTTTTATACAAACACATTTTAAGCGAAATTACAAAGTTATCATTATGTAGCTTGATACATTTACTTTCACCCCAAGTTATTTCATTTGTATCGCCGGAATATATTTCCTTTGAGTAAGCAAAGAAAATTGTCACATCGATACTTTTACATGATCTTGTACGAAAACTATCGAACAGGAACATGTTTAATTTGTGGAAAATTACTACTAATGTTATATGCAAGAGTTGGGTAGTATTTGTTAGGATTTAAAATAAAGAATTTTTCAGTCCATAGCAGTCTGAATGACCAGTAATTGGAAGGGACCTGAAATATTCGCCTTTTGTTTTGGGCATAAGCTAGGATTCAAACAACTGTATGTTCGTATCACTTTGACAATTGGATGGTGTTACGCATCGCATCAATAGATTATGTGCCGATTGCTAGTTTGGTATAAAATACTTTTCTTCTTTGAAACAGTTTTATAAAAGGTATTTTACCCCTATATCCTGCGAATATGAATATTGGATTTACAGCACTAATATACTTTTTGTAAGGCAGTTTCAAATCCGAAAACCTACAGCATGTTTTACTGATAACTTAAAATTGACACATAGTCCATTGATACATTACCCCATCCAATTGGCTCTTGGCTTACCTGGAGAGAGCTGAGTCGTAAATAAACAACTGAATGCAGGTCCAATTATGTATTATCACTTTGTTACAGAATATTGGAGGATAGTTTACAGGTGACTGAATGCCCGATCTCTAGTAATGGTAGTAACTTTTAAGGCATAGCTCTCACTAATTAACAACTAGATTTAGTTGCGAATGAAATAAGTTGGCAACAAGTACGCGATGCTATAGAGCGACCCAACATTAGATGAAGAAAAGCGCTTATATGGCGCGCTGTTGCCAGATCGCAGCCGAGTTACTAAGTTCTGTAGATATACTACTTCATAATTTTGAGTATTATAATACCATATTTTACATATTGATATCATTGTAATTTGTGTAAGCTTAAGCTTCAAAATATGTATCTAATCACATTTTTATATTACTTTAAAATATAAAAAAAACTAACATACTTCACGGGTATGAATTCACTAGATTAATAGTAACAGGCAATTCGTAAACAAATAATTATTATCACATACGCTACCAATAATCACTATAGCTGCTCACGATGAAACATGAGATTTCGTCCATACGAGTAGCGTCTGTCTGAAGACAAGGATGTGGTTGGGGTAATGTTGATAATTATGAAATCGATTGTGGAAAACCAGATGTCGTGTAGAAAATGGAAAATCGGGTTGTTCCTGTGATTATAAAATTTTGTAAATTACTTTCAAAGTGAGAGTTTTATGAAACAAAGTAGTACAGATAGTTTTACCGTGAAGTCAACCTCAGGTACAACACTTCATTTCCATTAATTTTGTTACACATATTTTTGAAACTTAAACGAGAGCATATACCATAAATTTGTCTGCCAGTATTGTTTAAATTCATTTTACAATGATTTTATAGTTTTTCAAGACAAAAATACAAAGGTGAAGCAGATTATACAGCAAACGAAATTTTGCGCCATAGAACCAATCAGCCCGAACCCAAGTAATTTTTTGTCTTAAAAAACCGAAGACAGTAAAACAGTTGCAAGTGAACTGGGTGACAGATTGTTTTATATTGGATGTAATTTAAGTTTTTAGTTGATTCATTTGACTCATCCTGCTAACCACAGTTGATTTTAAACACAGTACAACAATACTTGACGTTACATAAATTTCTCAGAATATTTTTTGAAAACTGAAAGCTATTTTTGCCTGAGTAGATTTCCTCCAGAATATGACATTAAATCTTAAGGTAGTGTCAAACAAAGATTTATAAATCATTTTCGTACCCATTTGATTTAAAACCGTATCTTAATTTCTAAGAACGGAACATTCTGATGCAAATGTTTGGCTTTTGATTGATATGTTCTATCCAATTACGCTCATGATCTATGTAAACGCCCAGAAATTTCGAACTGTATGTTCTACAAAAGTGTAGCCTATTTTGGTTATTTAATTATTTAACTGAACAAAATTATTACCTTTATTGTTCTTTATAATGAAATTTGTGTAACCTGGTTTAGGTAAATTTAATATTAAGGCATTTCAATAAACCAAAATAATAATAGTAATAATAATAACAACAATGTATATCGCACAAGGAACAGAAATGCTCGATCATGGACTTACATTTATTTAGGGAAATTTTGTTTGCCTCTTATTTTCGGTTTCAACTTTGCAATTAGTCAAAGGTACCATGTTGCTGTTGTTTCTTCCCAAGAGCGTAAATTGTGCGCTTGGAACAGCTGGTTAATTGGAAAGCTTCTTTAATTGTGTTAATTGTACAAATGTGAAAAATACTGAAATAGGTTCAACACAGTATTTCTATCCTTCCATCGTTGCCCATCTATATTGTGTTTTTTTTTTTTTTTCGGATTTTTTACCCTTCATATAAATAAATGTTAACAAAAAACGCATTAACAAAATTATTGCTCCAAAATCAGTCACCGGACACAGCAAATCACATGGCCACGAGACACGGGTGCAGTCCTGTACTATTTTAAGATACGGGACGAAAAAAATCTGCTGACTAAAGGAAGACTGTGTCTTATGTACTACTCTTCACTTACTAATTCCCACAGTCAGAAAAGATAACAGAACTTCAAGCGCCCGTCAGATGTCTTGGCTTGCCGGGCGAGTGCGTCGACCTAATACGCAACACTTTTCACGCTATTAACAAGAGAACAGTTAAAACTATGGCAGTGGCGTAACTTAAAAAATAAATTCAGTTCATTATGAGAAACTTCCTTGATTTCATATCCCATCTAACTTCAATAATAAAGAAATTTCTAACTGAACCAACTTTTTCATGTTTCATTCTGTAATGAAACGCACATAAGATTTAAAAAAAAAAACGTACGTTTAACAAATATTATTTTTAGTCTTCTGATTATTTCTTTGTCGTCCAGATGTATGAAATTATGCACCATAAAATTTAGAATACTGTTCTATTATTAGTTCTGAAGTTATGATGTAATATATTTAACGATACATGAAATCAGTCTAAGTGCAAAGTTTTTGCTTTCGAATTTTTTTACCCCCTTATAACAGTGCAAATAATGAAAACAAAAATATCATCCGATGCGCGTTTCAATGCTGTACACTATGCGACAGTTTTTAAAATCAAAGTTACAATAAGACATTTGTGTATTTTTGGCAACAGCGCGCGCCGAATCAAGGACAGTGCTTATGGCAGTTACCATGTGTTGGAAAGAGACAGCGAAAGCCCATCTAACTGTGTACTGCAATCTAAGCGTGAGATGCTCGCCGAATCAAAAAGCGATTAACGTCGCACGAAGTGGGTGATGAGCAGATAAGATATCAGCGGACAACTGCCCCGAGAACATCGCTGAGTGACATTATCAGTTTGATCGGAGGATTGGAGTTGATCGCTTCCTGCTGTGACACGTGAGTTCCCGTCTTCGATCCGTCAAACTAGTGAGTTGGTCTCCACTTCCTCTCTATATTGATCGTCATCTGCCATTTCTAAAGGATTTTGTGAGACTACATGTTAAGAACAGGGAGCAGATATTGTGAAACAGTCGCACAATTTTGTTAACTATTATTTTCAGTGTGTAAACTAATTTCTTCACGACGATGATCATCATTGTTTTTGCTAACTACTAAGGGCACTTGTTTGTCGTGAAACGATTTTCTCACCAGCTTCATTCTACGCCTCACGACAATACCTCTAGCCGTGATTCGAGACCTGAAAAATTCGCGACTTCACTAACCGGTGGGCTAGCCTCCAAGAATCTCTGTGACCTCAAGCAGACAACAGCTGTTCATTGGTTGCTCGATGACACAGTCAAATGGGCCTGTATTCAGTTGTGTTGTTATTACTGGCTCGTAGACTTCAAGGCTGTGTCAAATAAGTCAACGGCTAATTGTGAGAGCAGCACGAACTTGCAGTTGCTGGAAGTATAACTTCTGCCTGAAAGAAAACGAGAATTTGTCACGTCTCTAGCTATGATTCATGAACATGCACCCCTGTTTTCCGCGAAAATAATCTTGCCCCAGTATGCTTCAGTGCCTCACGAGCACATCTGCAGTTCTGCTTCATGGTTATTGGCAGCGTGTCTATACGAAGAGCCGTGTCTCATTTGTCTGAGCCAATTACAATAACGTTCCTGCAACACCACACGTCTGTGATTTGTCGGTAGAATCCCAAGGCTCGTGACAGTTACAATATCCAATCACAGACCACGAAGCAGAACTACAGATGTGCACGTAAGGCACGGAAACTAAGTGAGGCAACATTCTTTTCACGAAGAACAGGGTTCCTTATTCATGAGCAGTTACTGGATGTTTTTAGTTCCACAAAATCTTGGGATTTGAACCACTAATCACAGACGTGTGATGTCGCAGTGATCCCCAGTTCTGATTGGCGCAGTCAAATGCGAGTCACCGTATCAAGACGACATTCTGTCAATAATCACGAAGCAGAGGTACACTTCTGCACGAAAGACACTGGAACAACCTGGTGTAAAAATAATTTCGCGGTCAGACGCCGCTACTATTTATTTAATTTCTGAAAGTTGTCCTTATTTCCGTCACTAGGGCCTGTCCTATAAGGTTTGCTGAAATCAATAGATGTTTGGAAGTCGATGTAGAAACTCCAAAAGAAGATAAGAGCAAATATTTTTTTTCGTCAAACTGACACATATTGTTTACGATGAAGTTAGTTGTTAAACATTTCGGAGTTATGAATATTTCACCAAAATTGCGTCAGACACTCGGACAAGATATATATATTTTTTAAATGTATACAGAAACTCTTTTTAGGAGTGATATATTTTAGTTTTTAAAAAATCGACCACGAAATATCTACTCACAGTAATTAATATGTTTGCCGTCGATTTGTGCGCCTAGCTATCAGAAAGTAATACTTTACGAATTGTATGTTTTTTATTTGAAAAATATTAAGAAATTAATCTCGTATGCCCAATGCACACCTGCATCTTTGCTTCGTGACTAGACTGTCTGTGTACAGGCGTCACTTTTTATTGTACAGACCAGAGCAAGGTTATTGCGACACCACACGACTGTTTAATGGGTAGAACCCCCAAGACCACGAGAGGGGGCCGCGATAGCCGAGAGGTCAGACCATTCGCCTCCCACCAAGGCGGTCCGGCTCGGTTCCCTGCGGGGTCAGTCCCCGGATTTTCGCATGTGGGAATCGTGCCGGACGATGTCGCTGGTCGGAGGGTTTTCTAGGGGATCTCCTGTTTCCCCCGCCCCTTCATTCCAGCGCTGCTCCATACTTACCTCATATCACCCCCACCAGCGCCAAAAGACCTCGATGTTGAGCGCTGACCAACATCTCTCACTCACTCCCAAGGAAGACGCCGAGAGTTGAATACACCCAATCATTAAGAGTACATGGTAGATAAATAAACGCTGAAATCATCATTTGATTTCCACGCTTTTTTCGAAGCCGATATGGATAAAATACTCAATGACAATCCTAGATAATGGTATTTGCCAACTTCATGAGTAAATATTTATCCAGAATTACTATTTCGTTACGCATGATCTCTTGCGCCGCAGTTAAATGAACGAGGTTCCGGCGTTAGACATTGTGCCTCAGAAGTTCGTAACACTGGAAATAATTTTGTTTAAAACGTTGGCTAGGATTGCTATTGTTTAAATATCGTAAATTGGCTTCAAGAAACCTACAGTTATAGATTAATGCTGTTAGCGTAGAATTATGTACTACGCCCTCTTAGTACTGAAACAAGTTGGTTCAAATATATTTCCGCGAAAATCAGGCTCTTTTCATCATAGTACCTGAACTGACTTTGACTGGGAATATCTACAACGCCAACTACGCTATGTTTGACAGGACTGATGCATGGACGGGCCAATAAGCTCTCGAGACAGGGCAGCAGGTTTCCTACAACAACATGGCGGATGAAGACTGCCTCTACATTCAGAGGTAAGTAATGTATTTATTTATTATAATATACACCATTAGAACCCATTGAAATCATATTGCTAAAGGATATAGGTATTGTCACATGTTCACCAGTTTACTCTTACACTAATACATAACCAAATATATAACCACAAATAGTAAAAAACACAAACGTCACTTAACTGTTCTAAAAAAGGCAATGCAAATCAAATAATGAACACATTGTAAAAAATTGGCATTAAATTAAGACAAATATTTAAGAAGTCATAATACACTATTAATTTTCTCAAGATCACTATAAAATATAATTAAATGCAAATTAATTATTAATATAGATATGGATGTACATTGTGCAGATCTGTATTTATATCTTTAAAATGTTTGAATTTCATTGGATGAATATATATTTTTCTTGACAGTGTATAACCGATGTTCTTTCTTAAAATCTGCTTCTTTTTCAATCGTCATCATTATATGATCACGTAGTTTATTATATAAAGTAATGGCTCTGTGTTGAATTCTTTCAGAGAATGCAGCTGTATCATGACATTTAGGTTTATATTTATCACGGTTTTCTGTATTGTATGGTGCTGAGTTTTTTATTTATACAGTTTTCCATGTTACATTTTGTTTACAATGAAAGACAAAAAATATATTCAGAATAGAAGGCCAAAATATAAAAAAAAAATTGCTAAAAATGGGTGTACACGTGGAATTTGGTTTTACATTACATATCACACGGAGGGCCTTCTTTTTGTAGTTTAAACATTTTTACACTGTGACTAATGTCACCCCATTATTCTATCCCATAAATCATAATGCTATGGAAGAGTGAAAAGTACGCTGTGCGTAAGCTGTTGTTGTCTAATGTGCTACTGAGGATTTTAAGTGCATAGCAGGATTTGCTCAGATTTTTACTGATTTTGTTTATAGGTTCCTCCCATTTTAGATTTCTATCTACTGTGATGCCCAGAAATTTCGTTGAGTCCATTTGATCAATAGTTGTATCTTCAAATTGTGTTAAAATGATGTTCTGATTTTTTTGTGATTGCTAAAATTAAGAAATTGAGTTTTACTTATATTTAGCTTTAAATTGTTTGCTTAAAGTCATTTTTTTCGTATTCGTTAGTTGATTTTCAGTTATTTTTTAAAATTCCAAAATAGCTTCTGCACATAGAAATTGATTAGTGTCGTCTGCAAATGATAGGTACTACTTATATTCATATTTGTTATTTGCACCGGAAGACTGTCGACACATTATACTTCCTTTTAGCTCATCATTTGTATGCTGCCCCAATAAGAATAAGTTCCATTATTATTTGATTTTACAAGCAATGTTTGCTTACGTGACATAAGATATCGCATACGGGAGAACCCGGGTTCGATCCCCGGCACCGGCAATCATGATTTCTGATTTCCATTGTTTCTGGAAATCACTCCATGCCACGGTCGTAGAAGAACAGGTCTGGACACTCGCCTGGATATTTCACCCCCTTGTTGTTTGGCTGCAGTTCGCCAAGTTACCGAGAATATTGTGTTTTATTGGCGCTGATGTTAGGGCGGTCGGACTAAACTCCGCCCACTTCCTTTCCACTAAGATAAACAATTTATCAAAACGTATTTTTTAATCAATTTATGAAATACTTCCTTCGCTCACGAGTTTAAGAAAAGGCTCCAGCAATCTTTATTTACTTTATAATGTTAACAATGGAAAAAAGTGGGCGGAGTTTGAGTCCGAACGCCCGGGTTACAGCGCCAAAAAGTACGACATTCTCGGTAACTTGACGAACTACAGCCAAACAACAAGGGGGTCAAGAAAAATACATTGTTAGATAGGCGAGTGTCCAGACCTGTTCTTCTACGACCGTGGTGCAGGCGATTGCCGGGATGGTTGCATAGCAGTCCAGCAGTCATTATGTTTTTTACATTATTTTTAAAAACTGCTATTTAATAATCGGCCGTGTTTTGAACATATTGTTTTTAAATTTGTAAAATTGCTTAGTTTGCTTTTAGAACCATATAAAATCTCTTAAACAATATTTGTTCACATCACGTGATTACTAGAGTAACGCCTGATTGGTTGGAATTTTTCGGCAGTCGTCAGTCCAGCAGTCGGAGATAAAGTTCGCCATCTCCGACTGCTGAACTGCGGACTGCGCATTGTGTTTCAAAAATAAACTCTTGTGAAGACTGTTAAACTATGTAAAACGGGCATTTGCAAATACTCACAGATTTTTATTTGAAGACGTTTTTCCAACAATTTGTTTGTAAAATATGTCGCAGGGGCGCGGTGAAAAATTTGGCTAAGAGATTCGAAGACGCTGACAAGACATCTGTTGTAGCCATCTCAGAGCCAGGGAGACAGTTCTGGGTACGACAACCGTCAGCAGACGAGAGCTCTGATGTCGCAGGAACTACTCTGAATAAAAAGTCAAGCTCTGACACAGAGATCTCGTCACATCGGAGCAATTCGTCTATTTCGCGGGAAGAAATGATGACGCTGTTGACGGAGCCGCCGATGCCCCAGGCAGACGTCAACACGAAGTTCCAAGCGTCGCCGAGCGTGGCAGCACGTTCTTCCAGACTCCGCGCCTCGCCGCCACGCTGCGCCACTCTCTCTGACAGCGCGAGGTTCGCCTCGCCACCACGAGCTGCAGCACGCTCGTCTAGACTGCGCAGTTCGCCGTCACGAGGCGCTAATGTCGCTTTGCAGACTGACAACAGGAAGTTTCTATCTCTGCCGAGGGCAGCAGCGCGGTCGCCAAGCCCCACACTCATTGGATCGTCAAATGTACCCAAAACACTTATGCCACCACAGACAGGTGAGACACTTTAATGCGTCTAATAGTGAGGGGGGGGGGTGACCGCAAGATTAGACACGGATAACCAGCAATGATTTTTAGTGGGCGAGAATAAAGTTTTTTAAATATATTTTTTACGACTTTTGACAATGAAAGAGAGCCGCGGAGAAGCCCGCCACTTCTTTTTGGCAAGATCGTCTTCATTTTTCTTTATAATTCATTCATCCCGAAATATTCCATCCCTAAGTTCACATTTTAGGGGAGTGGTCTCCCCTACCTCACCTTTTTTAATTCGTCCCGGGCTAGATTGTGGTCTTGGTTTCAAGAGATATCGCCACCAAGGCGATCCAGGTTCGATTCCCGGCGGGGTGTCCCGGATTTTCGCATGTGGGAATCGTGCCGGACGATGCCGTTGGTCGGCGGTTTTTCTCGGGGATCTTCCGATTCTCCCCGGGCCCTTCATTTCAGCGCTGCTCCATGCTCACCTCATGTCACCTTTCACCAGCGCTAAAAGACCTCGATGATAAGCGCTGACCATAACCTCTCGCTCACATTCCAGAGATATCAGGAGTTATTATGTGCATTATCTAAGGGATCCTACTGGTGTCTGGGCGAATTGGCGTTTAAAGTTAGGCTCCTTAACGACTGATTTAGTTCCTGAAATAACTGTTAGTACATCTAACGAGTGGGAATTATGTTAACTTACATATGGTGAAAATAAATATACATAAAATAAATACTGAGATTATCGTAAGCAAAATTGTTAATATTTTCGTTTTTACAATAATAGGAATGTTATTGTGATGGGTATGCTTCAAGGAGGATTTTTTCCGCTAAGTATTGTTGTTGAAACATCTATAACATAAATATACAATACCTGGCTAAATATCAAAGCTCAGTTAATTAATGGTTTCAAACATGTTAAAAATTAAATCCAAGAATTTTTTTTGCGTATTAATAATTGCAAACAATTTTCTGTCATATACAATATCATTTTTTTTTTTTTTTTTAATTTTTAAAATTTGGGTAACGATTATTAACGAGCTCAGCAGGCTGTACAATGAGGCGCAATGCTTAACCTCTCTACTTCTACAGCAAGAGGAAGTCCTTCAAACAAACCTACTTCAACAATGATGACATTGGTTAAACAATGAGAACAGTGAAGGGCTTGTAATAGATGCGACAATGGAGATACGCCTGTCAGGCTTACATACCTGTAGTAAATAAATGTTAAAGCAACATCAATGTTGCATCAATGCCTGCATCTGTTTCTTGATTATTTGTTTTATTAGCTCATCATGACGTGACACTTGGAGTTAGTTTCTCTGATGTTGCTGTCTATGTTCTAGTTGAACGTGAGATGGACGTCAATAATGCCTTCAATGCATCACTCAGGTTCCTCCCCATAGAGAAGCCTGCATTCGAACATTCTGGGTGAGTGACAGTTCATAGACTTACCTAGATTGTTACCTCGGAGATAACATTGATCACGTAAAACACTTCTCAACAACCAGAATATATTACACATAAAATTTCTAGCAGAATACTGGTGTGTGGAGAAATGTTGTCAATTATTTTAATACTTAGTACGCCTGTGAAAATTTATAATGAATGTAAAGAGCAAATATTTTTTTGAAGATTGGATACTGTCGTAATATTTGTTTAGGCATTATTTTACTTAAAAGAACAACGTATTCTTATTATTGTTCCATTTGGATTTAATTAACACGTACATTTATATTTCATTTGAACTCTTCGACATTGGTACGTTGAACCCTTAACGCCTTCGACTTTTATCCCTAAAATAAGAATAATTTAATTATTTCGCTCTCTTTACACTACTAAAATTGTTATACGGTTGACATAACGTGCTTTGAAAATTGATGTAACGTGGGAATAGCGTAATGCTTACCGATGTCTGCTAGCACGCCAGCAGTATGTTGCTTATTTCTATAATCGTTAGAAAACGTTTATATTGTAGAATAAATGTTAAGAAAACTAGAGGAAACATTTGAAGTTGTAACTTTCATAGGACATGCAGAAAACAAACTAACTTGCTGTCTGCAGTAAAGTACGCTACACATAGCACTGTGCGCGAGCGATATTTGCCAGGCGACACAGAGGGTAACCTCCCTATAGTTTATAAGCGCCTGATACTTGTCTCCCAGATATGAGATATTTGACGTGTGCTGGCTTCACGTGTATCGCGTGATGCCTACGTGCAAGGCGCCATCGTACTTACACGGAATAAATAAACAAGCAGTAACTATGGATGGTACTTCTACGACAATTGAAATTTTTCTGCCTCCTAATTTCCCCTATTATTACTTTCATTCTATATTTGTTGCTTTCTGTTTTTCTAAGTGTTTTCTTTCATTTTATCTAAAACGATTTTTTTGACTGAGGGTGTTGCGGAAAGAATTTTTTGTTCATTGATGCCTCCTGCTACAAACTGTCATTTAATAGAATAAAATTGCAATGATAAAAAATTCTACACAAAAAATTTTGGACCAACCCCATAACGAAGAGGAAGTGTTTTTGAATTTTTTTTTTACTACCAAACCGCGCCCGGAATTCGTTATTTATTTATCCATACTTTTTTTTTAAATTTAACCTTAAGTTTTCTAAATGCAAAAAAAAAAAATAGTTTACTGTGAGTCATTCTAATAACATAATTAACGTAGTACGTAGCCCATGGCACGTTAATTCAGTGTGAATTATGTCACTTAAGTAAGTCAGTTGAGCTTAAATTGCTCGCTAGAAGCAAACTGCCCTCAAAAGTAACGTCTACAGATTTAACACTATTTCACAAGAATATAAAAATATGATTTTATCGCACTTAAGTACCTCTAAGTGGTAAATATGAATATACTTGTCTACCCAAGATCTCAACTGTTGCGACACCTGGTAAAAATTGTTCAAGTTAAAGAGGTGCTTGGCGGTAAATTTTAATTGTTTAAACATCTTTATATTTGTACGAGATATGGTTTGCTTTGTACACATACATTGTGACTATATTATACTCTAATGAGAAATTTTTGGCTTTCATAGGTTTTTAATAATGGCATGTCAAATTCCAAGTTTGCGTAAAACGGTTTTATGCTTCAAAGGAAAACCAACTGACTTACCAAACTGAATAATTAAGACGTTGCCTACAAGGTCTCCTATACAAAAAATTTAGTATTTAAAAAAAAAATCTGGAATTTTCTAAGTTTTAATTTCAAAGTTCAATTTTTTTTTTTTAAATGCGAAATTTTAAAATTATTGTTGTTGTTATATAGGAGAACTTTTTGCTTATAACATCGTTATTCAGTGTGAAATTGTCCAGTTTGGTAAGTCAGTTTTCCTTTGAATCATAAACCCGTTTTATGTAAATTTGGACTTTGATGAGCTATTATAAAAAAACTACGAAAACAAAAAAAATTTCGTTTCAGTAAAAGGTAGCCACAATGTATGTCTACAAAACAAACCATATCTCGTACAAACATAAAAATGTTTTCAACAATAACATTTTTCGGTCAAGCGCCCCCTTAAAAAGTTGAGTTATCCTTTCGTCAGTTGTTCTAAAAACCAACATTTTTCTGTATCTTACGATATACTTGTGAAATATGTGTTATAATCAACTGGAAGTTCATAGAATGACTTTTTACAAATTGTAACATAGGTTTTCAGTCGGATAGGACGAGCTTGAGAGAGAGGGAGGGGCAATGTTTGTGTAACTTCAAGCAAGGAAACTATACAACTGCCTATGGATTCATGTAGTCCAGCGTACGCAATCAAAATATTGTTCGTTAGGACTGTTTATTATTATTTAGTTCTTAGGCTTTGGTCAAGCGTAAATCATTTACTCAATAATTTATATTAAAATTGTTAAACTTTATGGAAATAGTTGGAAGTTGAAAGGATATTGAAGAAAACCTACTGTCAAATGACTGTAAAACAAAATATTGGTATCACTAAAATTTGCTTTTTAGATTTTCGATAGTCCTTTGTTCTGTAGTGGACTTACTGTTTGGATAATAGACGACTATAAACTTAGCACTTTCTACATAGGTAATGTTTAGTTCGTGTTCCAACTTTGTTGACAAGTAAATCTGGGTTGAATATGTTTGCTAAATTCAATCCTTGGCCAGTTTTTGTTCATTGTATGTGGGTTCCAGTCCTTGATTGTCCAATACAGAACATGACTACAAACGTTCGCAATCTTAGGCCTGCCAACCTTGCAAACAGTTTTATCATAACCAGGCAAGTAGCTGGCCCTGATGTTGGGACGATATTGCCAGTTGTTTGTTCACGTGACATGGTGTGTTAGAGTGGTGCGTCATGACGGTGGAATGTTTGTATGGTCAGGCTTGTTTGTTTGTGCGACAATATACTTGCTCTACACAGATAAAGGTCACTTTCACGTCGACAACAAGCTGGCAGTTGACGTCACTTACAACGACATCTATGGAATTGGTGCATGGGAAGTAGAACAACTGTGTTCAACTGCATGTCCTGACAACACATTGGTCGTTACAACTGTACTTATTATTAATTTACGCATATTTTATAACCTCACGCATAACTTCAGAATGCCCGATAAAGTACACGTGTTTTACGTCGTATCTTAGTCAATAGCGTAGTGAACGAAAATAGTAGTCTGACTTAATGATTTCAAATACTTAATTTAAAATTTGGACTAATCAGAAGTTGTTTACAGTGAAACAATGTTTTATAACAAAATTTTTCGTGTTGTGACTAAATTTTATAGTTATTTTGAAATATGTACCAAAAAATTATTTTCTTCATTTATTTCAATAATTTCCATTTCGTAGTTGCCATAAGAAAATATGTTACAAGGAAATATAATAAAAATTGTAATTTTTAAATATTAATAACATACATTATGCAACTTGAAATGTGTCAATGAAACGATTGTGCCCTACATCAAAACTTTAACAAATAAAATATGTAAAACGCCCCTGTTCGCTATCGAGCTGGTAGGTACAGTACAGTAACATACAATATCGATTTATGTGCTGGCTTGTTTGTAACGAATGTATTTGATCAAAAGAGTATCATTTATTCGTGTATTAAGAATGTTGAGGTTTAAGTATGTTGTATATCTTACAACGAGAGTAAAACCTCATCATATAACATGCATCTGACTGAAAACAAAACGTAACTCTGCCTTGTAACGATGCTTTTTTTTTTAAATTTGTATTAGGTTTTTAAACAAAGGGTGAAGAAAATAATCACCTATGGTTTCTACTATTACTATTATGTAACCGTCAGATCCTTGTTTTATCTCTTAAATTACCGGACCTTACGGTTTAGGATACGAATTGGGTTTTCCAATTGCTATATTCCCACCGTAGCGGGTTTAAGGTCCGTCCAAGGATAAGAATGACGCACTCGTGTTTCGATATTCTTGGATCTCTTCAGGTAAGGGCAGGTTGCAGATTTCAGCAACCACCTTACGACACGGTTTACAGATTTTCGTAAACTTAGAGGTTGGCGTGAAAGGCACAAGAAACTTGACACCTTCGATTACATACCGCCAAGAAACACAGTTTAACAAGTTTATAGTCGTCTATTATCCAAACAGTAAGTCTACTACAGAACAAAGGATTCTCGAAAATCTGAAAAGCAAATTTTAGTGATACCTATATTTTGTTTTGCTTCAATATCCTTTCAACTCCCCACAATTTCCATAAAATTTAACAATTTTAATATAAATTATTGAGTAAATGATTTACGCTTGACCAAAGCCAAAGTACTAAATAATAATAAGCAGCCCTAACGTACAATAGTTTGACTGCGTACACTAGACTACAACTGATAGCCTAACACATCAAGTAACAATACGAATTTTAAATTTGTTTTTCTTCCGCCAGATATAAAAAAACAGAGACTAATAACAACATGACATTTATTAAAAGTTTGTCTAGTGTTTTCCAGATCCAAACCGCAAAAAAATCTGTGTGAAAACCACCAACTAACAAACACGAATAGGGGTAACCACTCTCTGATCGCGTACAACTTTATCGTCGTCATGTTACATGGCCAGTTAAATTTAATGATAAAACAGTACCGTGAAATGGGGTGAATAGGAACGCTGAAGTGAACAGAGACAAAATTTCAAATTATAAGTTCCAGTACGCGGTTTTAATACTCGACTTTTTCCTTACGGTCGCAGTTAATAATTTTACTAAGAGTAAGGTTAATTCTACTACAGGTTAGAAAGATCAATGTTATAAGGTTGGCACAGGGAACATTTCTGCCACTTGAGCGCTGGTATCGCTAGTGCACCAAACCAACCAATCACAGAGCTTTCCTGAATTTTAAGTTACATTAAGGCCTAGTTGCGGAGTTTGGCAGTGATTTCGAAAACATTTTTTTATTGCTACCTAATACTCATATCAAAATTTCGCTGCCCAGTTTTGACACTTATATGTTATAATTTATAGCTGAATTTTTTCGTAGAATTATACTGAACGGTTTTTTAGATTTCATTACCCAAATACCACGTTTTTCGTCGTGAAAATAAGCAAAAATGAAGAAAATTATTTTTTTGCTGGTGAATGGTACATAAAAAAAAACGCGTCCGCAGTATTGTGCATCGTGTGATTGCACATTGACTCAAATTTTTTCAAAACTTTTGGTTAAAAAATATTTAAGCTATTGGCACCAGTCTGAAAAAAACTCGGGAACAAGCCCTTAAGTTGATAATTTAAAACGCGAAATTGATTTATTTTCACTTCAAAATTAAATTAAATAACTAATATAATTTCCAAGTTTATTTCAATCTAATTTTGCTACGGTTTAGTATTTATCTGGTCTCTTAGCGATTAAAGCGAAACTAGTGGCAGAAATTTTCCCTGTGCCAAGCTCTCTCATAAGAAAACATATTTTCTTTCTAACCTGTAGTAGAGTTAACCTTACTAAGAGTAATCGTATTGAAATACAGTTTGATGTAATGCAAAGGTCTAAGCTAGGAATATGTTTCAAACTTTGACCGTATTTACCCCATTTTACGGTGGTGAAAGACTAGTAACATCAGCAAGCATGACTCGACAGCGGAGTGAGAATGTGACTGACTTGTGTGCAGGAGTGTGAGCAGATCACGGTCTGTGAGACAGCTCGCACTGCAGTTCGACGTGCCGCCCCCGTCACCGCCCCCAGCTGATATGATAGCGCCGCCCCCGCCGCCTCCGCCGCCCCCGCCGCCGCCATCTTCTAGCGGCTATGCCAGCTCTCTCATGTCTTCCAACAACAGTCTGTCTTCTGTTTGCTGCTCCTCACCAGGTAATCTCTCTGCTCTCTTCTATACACTGTTCAGGATGAATTGATCACTTTTGTGACCCTAGACACTTATTTATACTTTCCTGCCACCTGTTAATATAAACACGTCACCTTAATTGTAAAATCTCAACTCCATGTTTTTTTTTGTGTTTTGCCTTTTTGTCTCTTCAAATAATCTTAACTAAATATCATCTTCAAAATTTGGTTAAAAAGTAAATATAAAGAGTTTTTTTATTATAATGTTACGAAAAATTATGTTTTATTGCACCACAGAAAAATATTGAGTGATTTTTTTTTTTTTAATTCCAACAAAATGGAGTTACGAGGTTTTACAATTAAGGTGACGAGGGTAGATTGCACCGTGCTAAAATGTTAACATCTAGGATAACGATAAGTAATATCTCTTTAACTACCATTCTGGACACGATAGTTGTCAAAAAGTGCTCACTTTACGGTGAATCACCTATATCATCTCCTCGATAGTATCGATATACAGAGTGGTCCTCAAACATAGGTATCAACTATGTGATTTGATTTCCTATACATAGGGACTTGTTTCTACAAAAAATGTTTGCACCACTTCGTTTCAATGCCAACTAATTAACACTAGGATGTTTGTGTACATAAACCAATGCCATAGTCGTCTCGGCCTTAGATCTGGCAACCCTGTCAGGAAGGGTTATTTTAACACTTCTTTTGTCTCGGCAATGGCTTCTCCTGATTCGCCGGTATGTATGGCACAATAACGAATCAAGTAGACTCATTGTCTTTGGAGAGCTAAAAAAAGTGTTAAAATGACCCTTCCTGACAGGGTTGCCAGATCTAAGACCTCGGCCTTCTACTAAAAACAGCTATGCCAATGCGCATTACACGTGTAAGAGTATTGTATTACTGTTGTCGGCGAGACCTCATACAGTACTGGCCATTATTATTTTAATTTGAAACATTCTTAAGCACACGTCTTCAGCTTTGCTTCATGGTTATTGGCAGCGTGTCAACGTGTAGTGGCGTCACTTATTTGACTGAGCCAATCAGAACAAGGTTACTGCGACATAACACGTCTGTGATTGGCTGGTTGTAACACCAAGACATTGAGCGTTAACAACAGCCAATCACTGTCCACATATCAGAGCTGCTGCTGGTCTTGTGCACGTATAGTTAATTTGATGTAAATATCTTCTTCGCGAAGACTACCCTCCACACATGTCCCCATACAGGTTCCTACACCCTCAACCGATGGCGTCGATTGGTCCTGGCTTAGCATAATCACATTCCAGTACAATGTTAAATTTAAGGGTTCCGTAGTTATTAGCTTTATTATTTTTTTAAACTACCGTATCCTATGATGATTCCATACGTACATATAAATCAGGTATTCACATTGGTGTTATCAATCTCAGACTCGTACGTCTTAACATTCCCGCGGAATGCAGTTTCCGCCTCGACGAACCCGAACTTTGTTGCCATACCAGACCCTACTACGATTTTCGGGGCAGGTTGATGGCGTCCTGAAGCAGGGTGGCCGAGAAGGTTCCAGTTATTGCTCACGTAGCTATTTTTCTGAGCTGGTCGTGCTACTTTGCCCTCGCAAATCTTCGTGTGCCTGGCCAGATTGTCACTACAAGCTCTACGGAGCCGTAGTAACGTAAATTTGGTTGAAACTTGATAAACGTGCAGCTATATGTATAAACACGACGCCATTAGGCCTTCTTTAGTGTCACGTGACTGTCCCGGCTCTAATGAAAGTCACAGTCACAGAAGTAACCTTGAATTATAGGTTTTTGACTTTCAACCTGACCTTGAGTACATCTGCCAGACTCACCTAGCTGTAGCTAGTATGGAAAGGGTGATTATATTTTACGTGGTATGCGTCGGATTTACTAGCAATGTTATACGTGCTTTTTTAAAATAAATAATTCTGTGTACGTTGTTGAGGAATTTAAACACGCCTCTTGTATCTCTTCAAAAACACGAATAAAATAATTGACGCAAAGTCTCTTGTCTGTTACATGTAAAAATCACGCAGTTTTGATTTGGTTCCTTTTATAAAAATTGCGAATTCTCACGTGATTTAAAAAAAAAATTATTTTCACTCTTAATGTTGGAAGTTACGTCAGCCATGAGTTTGTTAGTAATTTTGCTTGTAACAACAGCAAATTAGCATTCTTTAAGTTAATGCACCCAGGTGTTTTCGTTCTTATTACTATGCATAAAGTACCCCACTTTACCGATTCGCTTAGTTTGTAGCTAATTCTTTTTTTTTTATTTCAAGAAATTCGACTAAAGCAATTATTATTTTATTGCTATTATTGTTTTCCTGATGAATTTGGTTATTGAAGCTGTGGAGTTTAGAGTGCTATGTCATGTCACATATATTTTGTAAAGGAACCAGTAGTTTACGTAATTTAGTATTTAAATACTTACAAATTAGTACGTTTCAACTTGAACACAGCATAGTTAGAAATGGCGATGTTTGGTGAAAGAATTCTGCAACAGTGATTGGAAGTTTTTAACTTTGAACGTCTCGGGGCTCTACCCTAATTAACTGACGTGTTGTGTCGAGGTAACATTGTTCTGGTAGGTACAGTCAAACAAGCCACGCCTCGCCCTATTATATTCTGCCAATAACCACGAATCAGAGTTGCAGGTGTGCACATAAGACGTTGAAACAAGTTGTTGCACAATTCCTTTCACAAAAATTTTTTGGCTCTAAGTATAGTGTGTCGTATTTAGCGAGGGTTTTTATATACTAATAATTAATTCCAAAGCAACAAATACAAATGTTTGTATAGACCGTTCAGAGTCGTTATGCCTCCATCTGTATTGTTTTAAATACGAAAACTTCCATGTAACTAAAAACTAGTGTAAACATTTCGCAACTCTCAAAATTTTACTTCTCTAGCCGCAATAAATATGTGTGTGTATATATATATATATATATATTTTTTTTTTTTGTTGATGTAAATTTTGGCAAGTGCTTACTTCACGGCCATGATCTTCCATTTGTTTCAAACAATTGCAAATAACTCGAATATTTTTTTAACGAAATGCTTTGAAAAAATTTGTGACTGTGTACAGTCATACGGTACACAATTTTGGCAGAGCGTTTTTCAAAATGATGTACCGTTTGCTGGGAAAACATTATTTTGCTTCATTTTAGCTTGTTTTGACGACAAAATATGTGGTATTTCAGGGGCGAAAATCTAAAAATACATTTGGTGTATTGCAACAGAAAAATTCAGCTACTTACGATGATATATGAGTGCTAAAACAGTAAGATGAATTTCTGATGTATGTATTAATTCACTTAAGTAAAACATTTTAGAAACCACTGCAAAATAAAGAGCGAAACCTTAAGGTGAGCCACTTAATGTACTAGTGGTAATAGTAATAATACAGGGTGTGTAATACGCGGTGTTGTTACAGAACTGAGGACTGGAGATAGACGGTTCAAGTCCTCCAACAACAGTGATATATCTGAGGGAGGCAGTTGGTCCAGTATCATGAGAGAGATGCAGACTCGCTTCTCCAAGCTACATCACAGGAGGCAGGTATCACTGTCTGGTATTTGTTTTGTTCCAGTTACATATGGCTGTAGCAACAGTTCTGTTCAAGCAATGCATTACATATATCTATGGTGACACTCACCACATTTAGCTTCGTTTGGAATTACGTGCAACGTTTCTTCCGAGCCAAACTTACCTGCGAAACAATTCACAGTTAAATTAGTTAACTTTACAGCAAATAAAAGTGTTTCTTCGTTTCACTAAGCCTTTAAACGTGCGATAATAAGGCCCTTTATTTACAGCAAATTAAAGCATATATTTTGGTGTAATTCAATGTTTTCTTTAACACACACGCGCGCGCGTGTGTGTGTGTGTATATATATGGGTTGGTTAGTTCCCAAGTGGTATAAGTCACAAAACATCGAAAAATGGACTTACACCACTACAGAATTGCCTGCAGTGAGGTCTACATACTTACCAAATGGCGTGCGTCCTATAGTCCACTACATTTTTCCATTGCATTACGTATTAAATAACATAATCCCTGAAGTTTAACACGGATACAAACTTTAAGTTCTCTCTCCTGAAATATTTGCTTTTTGGACTTACACCACTTGGAAACTAACCCACCCATATATATCAAGTAGTATTATATTTACCCAAACCTACAAACATGTACACATATAAGTAGAATGAAAAGGGAGAATTGAAGACATAGAATGTATGACAGGTGGCCGGAGCGGTCGATGACGTCACATCTTGGACGTCGTCCATTGGCGGCTAAGTTACCTGATATTTATCTTCACTTTTGTACTTGACTTCAGTATCAAGGTTTCAAGACATTAACTTTTTCCTTCAAAACCCCTAACGTTACCTCGAAATGTCCAAAATCCTGTTTGAAAATATATTTCTTTTTTACTCCCAAAGCTACAAAAATTTCCTGTTGATGTATTTGTATATTTTGTCATAAATGTTTTATTGAGTAAACAACCGCTGAAACATTTTACAACGTACCCACCTAGTACATCGTATTCTATGCGTGCTGGAGTACAAATTCACGTCTTAGGATTATGGTTAATCGATAAGTATTCTTACAAAGCTGCTTCAAACATATCTCTTTGGGTTGTTTGTCAAGTCTCACTCTATTTTTTCTAATAGTAATAATGAACGTATTTTTTTAAGTGTGTGTTATTTTATTGTTACCTTATTTACCAACATTTTCAGTGATGTGATTAATAATTAACATTGTATACAATTAAGTACTGTAAAAATCTTATTTTCATCGTATAACAATTGAAAAAAGGAACGAGTATCAACCACACTTAATTAAAAATTCCTCCACTTGACAACAAAGAGTCTTTGTCTTCAACCAGCCTCGTTGTAAACATTTACTGTGTTCCTAAATTACCTCGGCGAGAAGCGACAGCGTCTGTTATATAGAAGCCAATCACTGTAGGTTACAAATATTCTTATGTAAATAATTGTATATATTTTGAAATTAATTGAATTATTTTAATTATATGCCTTTGCAAATTATGTTAGTTGCAGTGAATTATTGATGTCCAGTTAATCCAAATTAAATACTTTTGAAAACGATTGTTTTGAAATTCAATAAAATAAAGTACATGTTCGAAGCCCTCGCCCTGAATCATGGGCTCAACTGTCAATGAGCACAGCACGTTGTTGTTCATAGTCTGGTCCATTACAAAGCTGTAAGAATATGTGAAGATGTTTGTAGTGACAGTCATTGCTGCTTCCACACACTTACTATTGTGAACATGTGTCGCAACACGTGTGTCCCAGCCCCTGCAACACCTAGTGCACTATACAAGTGCACTCTCCTCTGCCTCCCATACTTCGTGACGTAGATCTTCTAACATTATTCAGGGAAATGCTGAGTTTTAGTGGAAATAATGTTGCATGAAATAGTTTCAATGTCTTACTCACTCACCTGCAGTTTTTCTTCGCGGTCGATGATAGGATGTTTATAACTTCCAGCGTCTTATGGTCAAGAACGACTCCAGCTATGCGTCATAACAGGGGGAGGGGGGTTATGCCTCAACAAAGTAGACATCCCCCCTAAAAAATATCACAACGGGGGAGTCCTGGGTCCCTCGTCGGGAAGATTTAAATCTTAAGGTGCAAAATAATGCTGTTTAGGGAGTCTCCTAACCAAACATTGGTTATGTCGCTTTAAGAAAAGGAAATGTATTTTTAAGGATAAATTATGATTTACAAATGAAGACTTGTGTGGTTATATTAAAAAATATTATATAAATGTATATTATTCTGCTACCGTGTGTCTTTTACTTGTGTTGGATTTTGAAATGCGCAAATTAATTTTAAAGAGCAAACAAACTAGCACAAAACATATTAGGAACTAAAAACTAGAAAGTTTTATATGATATTACGGGAAGAATACATTAATTATGTATTAATGAAACAGTTGCACGTTTGACTAGTATTCGGGAGGACCCGGGTTTGATCCCCAGCTACGGCGATCCTGATTTCGGTTTTCCATCGTTTCCCTAAATCGCTCCAGGTGAATGCTGGGACGGTTACTTAACTAAGGCCGAGCCCCCTCCACTCTTTTCCACGATACGCCCCTGCTTGAGACTCTACACACCAATCACAAGACATCTGGTGTCGCAGTAACCTCGTTCTGATTGGTACAGTCAAATAAGTGACGTTTCTACACTAACATATAACCATGAAGCACAGATGCAGATATGTACCGTAAACTGGGGTAACTTTGTCCCACTCAAAATGTCATTTGTTATGTCGCTGAATGAAGAACATTTTAAATTTTATCTAACGGATTAAATGTGTGTATTTTTTTAAAGCACCAAACTTTAATTATACTCCATTTCATTTAAGTTTGGATAAATCTGACCGCAACTTATGGGCAATAATTTGTAATAAGTTATTTTGTTCTTTGGGTCACTACACAAGACAAACTTTGCATAACAAAAGCTAAGGTGGAAATTACTGGTTCATTTTAGAGCTAAAAATGTCTTGCATTGTGCAACAAATCACAAAAAACTAAAAATTGCTGCCCACAAGTTACTTTAAATTAATCCAAACTTATATGCAACAGAGTATATCTGTATAACCAAAACTAAAATTTTAAGCGAGACAAAGTTACCCCAAAATGTGCCAAAGTAGCCCCAGTTTACGGCACGTAAGACATAGAAACAAAGTGGTGCAGAATTGTGACCAACAACCAGTGTAAGATAATGATGAGAGCTGTGTTGTGTGCTGCCAGGTCGAAGCTGTGGAGGCTAGATGAAGGGAACAAGGTAGTGCCAGACGCCGGGGTCGGCATGCAGGAGAATTACTTACCTCTGGTCCAGACATATCCAGCTGTCACACGACCACTACGAGACCGAGGTAAGAACCTGCTCTTATCACAAGTTCACACATTTACTACAAGTTACTTTGTGGTTAAGCCTGTCTGTCTGTACTACTTCATTAAGGGCCCTGCCTATCAAGCGTTGTTCTACGTAGCGTCAATGAGAGATCAGTGTTAACCTTTTGAACAAATAATGTAGAGTTTTCTCGTTCCAGTACATACACGTTACAGAAATATAAATAATAATTGTCGCCGCTGACAAAAGGTTAAAATCTTGCATCAGTATAGACAAAGCTGTTTATAGAGTAGATCTTAATGGCTGTAGTTTTGCACAATATATTGTTATAATTTGTTTACTGCTTGTACCTCAAGCTGTAAATAACTTTTTCACATATTCTGTTAATCAAATGTGCGTTTTGATTTCTTCTTAGGACAAATAATTATAATGCCACAACGACAGAAAGAAAGAGTAACGTCCAAGCTGAGTGGTTGGAGAAACTACATCTGAATGAAATAATTGTGAAAATATATTTAAAATAAATGTTTTATCTGAAATGTATAAAGGAATAACGTCACGTGCAGAAACATTAGCTTTTTTTTTTTTTTTTTTTTTTTGCTTTTTACTTACTAGCTTAACTAAACTGAAACTTAACATTAACATATTACCTAATAATATAAATTTTAAGAAAATTGCTTGAGAATCTCTTTATGTTGCAGTAGTTCCTATGAAGTTTACGTTATAATTATTTAAATTCTTAGTTGTTCCATAAAATCATATGTAAATACGTAATAAAACCATATGCTCAAACTGCCGTGTTGGTTTAACAGTAAAACAATTAAGCTCCTACTTCATGGATCCGTGTACGTTCCGCCTCTCCTCCATCCACACCTCACATTATCCTCGCACGAGCATGCTCACTCCTAAATCTCTCCTATCTTTATCAGTCTCAATCACGGCCGTAGAAGAACAGGTCTGGACACTCGCCTGGATATTTGACTCCCTTGTTGTTTGGCTGTAGTTCACCAAGTTACCGAGAATATTGTGTTTTATTGGCGCTGATGTCACGGCGGTCGGACTCAAACTCCGCCCACTTCCTTTCCGCTAAGATAAACAATTTATCAAAACGTATTTTTTATCAATTTATGAAATACTTTCTTCGCTCACAAATTTAAGAAAAGGCTCCAGCAATCTTCATTTACTTTACAAATTTAACAATGGAAAAAAGTGGCCGGAGTTTGAGTCCGACCGCCCGGAAAACAGCGCCAAAAAGTACGACATTCTCGGTAACTTGACGAACTACAGCCAAACAACAAGGGGGTCAAGCAAAATACATTGTTAGATAGGCGAGTGTCCAGACCTGTTCTTCTACTGCCGTGGTCTCAATTGTCGGTCTGAATTTCAGTGATGAGATAGCCAAGTTTTTACACGATGTTCCATAACGTGTGAGAACAACTTCACTGATGTGCAACAGACAGCAGCGCACCCATAAAAAATACCTGTATAGGAAAAGTCTGGACGTAGTTCGTTAGTTTTGTATGGAAACACCTTTAAAAAGTAAGACGATAGTTTGTTTCCAAACTATCCGTACATTTACTATAGTGGCAGTGTTTGTACTCTGAAAACCGACGTCGAAGACACAGAAAAAAACGATTTTGTGGTGGCTACAAAATGTTTTGTGAATATAGACCTAACGAAATAATTTTGTAGAGGTTACCAAATTTTTTTTTGTAGTCACTGCAAAACTTTATTGGGGAGAAAAAATTATTTTGTAGCCACCACAAAAAAAATTGGTAAGGTCCATTATGGCAAAATATTTTGTGGAGACCTATAAGTAATTTTTTTTTCAAAACAAATCAAAACATTTTATGATTTTATATTTAGCAACGACAGTAAAAATTATAATTAATAAAACAATTTTTCTTATTCCAAATCTTAATATCACTGGCATTTCTCCCACAATACTCACTTTACTGATTAAAGGAAAACACATTTTCGAGTAATTTATTTATTTTTTATGAATTTTCACAACACAAAACCGACGCGTTCTGGTTTGACTCATTCTTTATAAGTACTTGGACTCAGGGGCGTCATTTGGGGCTACAGGGGGGGGGGGGCATTTGGATTTAGAACTTTATGTGTATAAATACATTTTTTGTATTTTTAAATTTAAATAATGCTAACTTAAGTACATAAAACTGAAGTTTTATTATTAAAGTATCTAATTTATACATGCTTAGTTAATAAAAAAGATGCGACAAGGTCACTGTCGCCGGAAAACAAAATCTTGCCCCCTCCCCCTAGAAAAACCTGAAATGACGCCCCTGCTTGGACTCATTACATATGGTTTACGCCCCAAAGTTCAGATTGTGTATCAATAATATATATTGTTACGTTGTCGTTTGCCCATCGTCAAGTTGCCCAATATGGCCGCCTTTACCGGGAACTTAATCATGCAGTCGTACCGTACATAGTAGAATTTTTTTAAAATCAGCAATAAATGAATAAATGAATAAATAAAACAAAATCCAAAGCCCCGCGTGTCAGTGACAGATGATTGTGTAACCTAGTGTTTGTATGAAAGACGTGGCTGGACCAGTAGGAAGATATCACGTGACATTGTACAGACACGATGTGGTTGGTTGTTGTAGGTGTACCTGGAGAGGCAGAGAGGATGGCCAGCTTCTCTATGATGTCTGAACTCACCGACAGACTGCGGCACCGCAGGTACCAACACAACAACACTTGACCTTCATATTACATTGTTATATACTACATGTGTGTAATACATTTACACACGTAACACAGGACAACGTCTTGTACTGCGTGTGCCTCAGATTTTTGTATCTTTTACAGGTACCGTAAAGTGAAATTACTTTGTACACCCCCACCTTCCGCGGGTTACTTTGTACCATCAGATTAATTTCGTTCCATATAAAAATTCCTAGGTACTCTTCATTTTAAAGTATTGTTAGATACATTGGAAAATCGCGAAAATGTTTGCAATAGTCTCCAATAAACTGTAGTATATTAACAGTGACACGTGTGAACAGTTTTGGGACAAATCACACGCTGTGTGTCCAAGCTGTGCAGTTCTAACTGGGCCTGTTGTAGAGAGAAAAAATGCTACACATAAAACATAGCCAATGTTGATACGAAACATTCAGTGTTATATACATCACGTTGGAGCCTAGCAAACAGTCAACTATTCCCACGATTTTCCAGTGTCTCTAAGTATTGTCTATTATTAAAGCCGAGAATTGTGAAGTGTTCAATAATTTGAGATTGTACAGCAGAAATATGTGCTGCCAAGTAACCCCAAATATACGGCAAAGTTACCCCACTTTACGATAATGGAATATTCATCACACAGTAAGGACAAATTATGTACCAGTTAAGGCTGTTGGACCCGAAAAATTTTATAGCTAATTATTATCCCTACATATAGGTATCCTATAGACTAGCTTTTGTGCCAAAAAGATTAACTTCTAAAACTTCTAGTTTCAGAATTATAGGTTCTCAAAGTTACGATTTTCGACATTTCGTGCCATAGGTTTCTGGAGAACCAGAAGAGATATATTGGTAATTTTTTA
>PNEQ01075216.1:0-11645 GCA_003012365.1 Medauroidea extradentata
ACTCCCAGGCATGAGTCGCGTCATCAGTTTGGCACTATACGGGGTATGTGCCGATTCAGAAAATTTAACAAAAAAAAATGTACACAATGTAAATAAGTAAATAACTGAACCAAACTGACACAATGACAAGATTTAAGTACTCGGCGCCGAGTATCAAACAACTTTGAACAAAATAGCAATAAATAAAGAAAATACAGCTAAAACAAGAAAATTACAAAAAAAATGAAAAATCGGTCAAAAAGGTATTAAATACAATACATGTGACGAAATAATCGTCACAATTTTACTTGTACTGTATTTGCATTCCCTTCAACACAACAAAGTGCTTCAGAAGTTGTTCAGAGACAGCCTGTACATTCAACTCGCCACCAACTGCACGCAGATTATGTACTTTGCAGACTAGCTGTGACATTCACCACAACAACGATGATCTGTAAAAATCTCAATTATCTACGAAAATCCCATTAATTTTCCAAAATTAAGATTTTCTGTGAAAATCTCGACTATCCATGAAATCCAGAATATCTGCAAATTTTCAAATTGATTTTACGATTAGAATTTTTTAAATGCAACTTCTAATGACTGGTATAACCATTATATTTAAGCTGCAAACTCTGTGCAACTGATACACTAGAGATGTGTAGTCAAATTTACATTAATATATAAAGAAATAATAGGGACATGTTAGAGTGTGAATTATCATAGTGAATTCTCTGTGATTTATTTATTATCCATATTATTGACTTTTTGAATAATGTGAACAATTGCGTGTTAACTTAATAGGAAACCAATATTTATGATAGCAGTTTTGATGATGATGAAAAAATTCAGAAGCTCCTCATGTCATCGAAGTGTAGCTATTCCAATCTCCGTTATTTTTTAAATATAATCTCCAAGCCTTTGACAGCATGAATGTCATGATCTCACACATAGGAGAAGCTGGAATCTGAAATAGAAATGTACAGTGTAAAAAAACCTATCATTACATATGTTGTCTACCTGCTAATATGTTATTGCTAGGGACAAGATTTTATGGTTTTATTTTTAGGTCAATTTAGTTTTTAATATTTTAGATTTCAGTGTTACTTTCATTAAAAAAAATATTTACGGTTTATAAAAAAAGTGCACAGAACCAGATATCAGTGTTAAAATATAATACGTAACACTTACAATGCAAAGTTAATGAGAATAAGCATCTTACAAAATAATAGACTGATGAACATAGCTGAAACTACAGCAGTGCAGGTCTAATCTGTTTTCCAATTACGTAAGTGAAAATTTTGAAATAATCAGACAAAATATGTTTCTTTCAATCAGTACATAAAAAAATTTTTTTAAAGAGAAAATAACCAAGGTTTTTCAAACAAATACAGAGAATTGGATAAGTTCATTTTATTATTTAAATTTAATTTTGGTGTTTGGCAGTGCAGTAACATGTGTTTCAGTATAATTTCAGTTTTATTGCTATTCACTATACAACCTTGTCCTTAGTTATTAGAACTCTCGCTAAAGGGAAGAAGAAAGAGAGTTTTCCACAGTCACCAATTATCCTCACCTCTGATCCAAGTATTTCAGCATCAGTGTAGTTATAGAGGCTGCGGAAGTTCGTCACTGTGATACGGGTGTGATTCCTGGCGGAGTCTTACTGATGTTCGCAAGCAGGATCCTTGCAGCTGTTGCAGTTGACCAGTAGTTCTTCTCTTAGCTACTTCTGTTTTCCCTGTGTTTGATTCCGTTGCTGCTCCAAAGTAAGGCAGTGCCAGCTTTCTACAAGGGGTGAGGAAGGAAGGCGGAAGGATGCAGAACTCATTTTACAATGTGATTTGACATTTGACCCTTTTTTGGTGTTATTATATAAATTATTTCCATCAACAAATAAACCAATGTCATTCTGAAATTTAAATGTGGGATAAGCGGAAAATGTGGGAAAATAATTACTTAAGGGAAGTGGGTCAAAGACACATTTATCTACACTCACCAGCACCTTGTTAAATGCTAATCAAATTTTCTTCACCTCCTTACTCTTCTTCAGCTTAGCTCGCTGATTAATGGGAGAAATTGGTAAATACAATTTTTAATACCGTACTTTTTAGGGTAAATATAAAAGTTTTCTGTTTGAAAGGATCTAGAATGTACAAATTGATATTTCATAAATTTTCTGTAGATGTAAAATATCTAAGTTTCTGAATTATCTAAATATATTAAAATGTTTGCTGACTTTAGAGTACTTGTTCACCTGCATTACACAGGATGGTGTAGATGTCATACCAGTTGTAAGTTTGATTCAAAACAAGAGGCTCATGTACCAACTACTAAGAAAGCATAGGAAACAATCTCAGTATTGTGACTGGTTGTATCTACATCATGGTAGAATACCTGACAAACGACTCATTGTTCAGACTTTAATAGATTCCCGAAGAGTTACCACCTCACGACGGCTTGTTTCATACATCATACAGAGCAAAATGTCATGTAAATGTGGGTTGATGGTCAAATGAGAACGGGCAGTTATACCGCAACATTTTGTTTACTGACCATGAATATTTCATATAGGATGATACAAATAATCTGCACAATTCCTAGGACACTTGATTGCTGTGATTTATCCATAACTGTGACATACAAATGAAAATTATGCGGTCTGATAATAGATCACTGCAATTACTTCAGTGAGGGTATTATTTTATTCATCATGTTTCAGATGTTTATAATTAGCAATACGAACCACATGTCAATAACAGATATTGCTTCAAGCAAGGATAAGCCCTATATGTGGTGGTAGCGCCTTGCGAATAATCGTGTATAATTTAACTAATATGACAGGAAAAAATTGGAAAACAGAAACTTATTGATTAAGAAATGATCTTAAGGTGGCTGCCTAGCTGGTGCTTGAACTGCGTGCAGTGTTTTTGGAGTTACGTTTTTTCTCAGAGATCAGTAAATGTGCACCCACAATGTTTATCTACACTAAGGAAACACTATTCAGACTACTTGCAAATATGTGTAAGGCATCATGCACAATTGAAACATTATTTTAAATCCCTCTTCCTTGGCCATAATCAGCTTTTTCAGACGGTTGTTTCTTGAGATATACGTACCAGATTTGTTAGAAATTGAGGTTTCAACATATCCATTGTTCAAAAGCTCATGCTATACAAAACAAGAAAATAATTCATTACGTCTCAGCTATAGGTGATGCATGATAAGTTTAAAGCTTAATAAATAAACACTTTGACAAATGACACAGAAAATTGTACTTAACATTCTTGCAATTATTTGAAATGAATAACTTACCTTCCGTTGTTTTATTTCATATAAAATTAATAAATAGGAACGGTATATAATTAAATTAATTAAAAATAAATAAATTAATAAGTTTTCAGCTGTATGCCAGGAGTACAAAAACAGAAGAATGACTTGGGAATGTACAACTTGAGTAAGCAATGCATGCTGGGTACAAAAACACTTAATTCATAGCTGACGGCAGCCTCATCTGTCTTCATCTATGCAAGCACTGCGTAATGTTGATGTTCAAAACATGGACCACAATACATTATCTATTGTTACACAGAAAAAATACAAACAAATTTTTATAGAAAGTTTTATTCTATCTAAAATAGCTCATGTACATTTTTGGTATACAGTCAACAATTTAAGGTAAAACAAGAAAAATCTGTGACAAAATTTATGATCCAGCAGTAATATGCCATGATAATTGCTGGAGCAATCACAGGAATGACAATGCCTGAAACAAGAGTATAGTTACATGTAAATGTTATTTTATTCACAAGCCACATTGGTGCTGTTTGCTCCATCAGAAAATTCTACACAAATATGATAGTGAGACAAAATAATTTCTGTCTGCTGTATTAAGGACATTTCAGATGTGTGCTCTAATCTCATGGTGCGTATGGCTTTGTTCGCTTATCCAATATGTATCTATTCATAATTTGTCTCCTGAGAGTCATCTATGGCAGAAATAATTAAGACATCATCTCTGGACCACAACTCTCTGGCTTTCAACCAGTAAACTAAAGATGTGCGAGTTTTTTTTTATTCTGGACTTGATCTTATAGTGGCCAGATATCACATATCTGGCCAGTCTCAGATATAATTTTTTTCGTAAGGGCATGATGGTGTAAAATATAACCAGTGTATCTACCTCGAACAATAACTTCATTTGCAGCTGGCCCTAACTATTTTTATATATTATACAGACTTAACAATGAAATCGTGTTGTGCAGTAGGTAAGGTACCGTTACATGAAGGAAACTTGGAATTTTACATTTAACAAAAAAAAAAAAAAATTATAGTGAACAGATATTGAATGAAAACTTTTCAGCAAGCGTTGAAAAAACTTCTTAATGAAAAGTACTTTATACATTGTACAAATGTTCTAAAATTTAAGAATACAGTACCTTGTTTATTTCAGCACGTAAAGTATCATTAAACTAGTTCAGCATCACGCATGGATGTAAGCAAACTTGATAAAATCAATTTTAAAAAATTGACTCTTACATATGTAGTAATAGTGCAGGAAACAAGATCAAAGAATGATAAACTCAGAACAGATGTATCAGGACAAGGCACAGAGATGTTTAGCTCACACGGTTCAGGAACGTACATAAGAACAGTGGGAAATGGTACATAGGTTCAATGGAGAGCTGACCAACCAGGGCTGCATACAGAAAAAATTTTTGGAGGGGTCCCAAACCTCAAGAGTCAATTTCATACAGTAAAATTTTAGTTTTATAGGCTTTATTACTAGGTTATGTTATACATGACATTTAACTACAGTAACCATTTCTATACAAAATTCAATGAAAAATATTGGATGGTCCCGAATTTGGGAATTTTTTTAAAGTAACACTGATATCCTCCAATAAATTGGGAGATCCAGGTTCCCTCCCATAGGGAAAATTTGGATTTTAAGGTGCAAAATTGTGCTGTTTAAGCAGTTTGCACTTGGTAAGAAGCGTCTAAACCATATTTCCCTAACCTAGTGCAAGTTCAAATATTTCGGAGTGAGCTCAGCCCCATTGGGCTCTCTCCTTGCGTGCAGTCATGGGTAAGGGTGAGGGTGACAGAGGCGTAGAGCATCTGATCAGATGTAGCCCTGAGTCTCGTGGATGAGCTTGATGTGTCTGGTCAGGTGTGTCTTCTGCCAGCCGCTATAGGGGCAGTAGGGGCAGCAAAAGGTGCGGTCTTTCCCACACTCGTACGCCACCTGGAGCGCTGCGCCCGGAATGTCTTGTTGCAGCTGTGGCAGGAGAAGCGCTGCGTCCCCCAGTTACGCTCTTCCAACCCTCTGGGACTCTTCAGAGGCAGCAGAAACACTATGAGGGGGGAAAATATACAACAAAATAACAGATCAGTAAAAGTTTTAATACCATCTTAAATAAATACTCTGTATATGGTGAGTGCAAATACAAATGGCTGCAAACTAAAATATGTATTCAACATGTTTCGTGACTTACATGAAATCGGCACTGGAATTTTGAAACCATGCTGAGAGCCACTATGAGATTTGTTAGTTATAGCTTCTTATTATGTTTTCAACTTATTGTTAATTAACCCCAAACAGCACTGGTCTTGATAAGGAAACGTTGGTAACAAGGGAAGTGATTGGAAACGAATCTGCCTACGATATAATAAGGTGCCGAAGTGACGCACAATATTTCAGTTACCATGCTGGAACTACGAGACTTAAAAAAGTGACCTTATGTTTATGTCAGTATAAAATTTGCAGCAAATTACACTGAAGGACAACACGTGGGTGATTTCACTTCAATATAGGTGCAAGATCTTGAGATATGCAACTGTCTGGAAGAGCCTTTTTCAGCAATACTGGAGGCCTCTAAAATACTGTTTTTAATATGATTAATATTTGAAAGAATACCCAACAACCATCATCTGAAATTTTTTTACTTTGTAGATAAATGTGTTGGGAATCTATGCAGTAGTCTTGTAAAAAAATGTATACATTCCTAAAGTACAGTGTTCAACTGTCAGATAGGCAGGCAGGCCCTTTAAAGATGTTGCGGGAAGGGAGGAGGGATATTTGTGTGAAGCACAGCGAGGCATGTTAGCTATGTGGAGAATGTTAAAGAATGTATAAAGATGGCAGCCAGTGAGCAGCTATGATCTCCGCTGCTTCTTGCTTCTCTCAGAGACACATATTCGGGGAGTCATAGTGAAGGCAGATGCGGCGGTGGTGGGTGCGTAGTACGTGTGTGGATACACAGGCACACACAGTGGGGTAAAAGAGATTGCAGTGGCCACCCTTAATGTTTAGAGCATCCTCCAAGCTTGTTGATTGTATAAGCATTATATAGCACTCATTGCATCAATTTAAATTAACTTTTAAGTTTACGAACATGTCTTGCAGAAGACAGAGAAACGTTCAGCCATTTCTCGTGTATTCACATCATTTTGGACACACTCTAAATTGTAAACAAATTTGGCCTGTGGGGAGAGGTTCTTACAACGCCTTTCGCAGCGGAGTGAGCTTTCTTGAAAAATGCTTTGCAGCCCCAAGTCATTAACACTGACCACGCCTATGTGTGGATGTGTGCATGCATGCATTTGTGTGCATGTGCATAGCCCAGGTGGCAGGGATGGCCCGCAACAAGGTTTCTGTGGGCCTTGGGCAGAGAATTGTTTTGGGCCACTAATGTCTGAATAAAATAAAGTATCCTACTTTTTAAATATTGTAATTGTAATTAAAGCATAAACAACATTGTAAGAGTCCATTTTCCAACAGATATATTTTACAGTTGGAAAATGAAAGAATGTAACTTTTTTCTCAGAGTTTAGGGCGATGAGTTGGGGCCCATTCACACTGGGCCCCGGGGAATTTTGCCCCTTTTGACCCCCCACCACCTTACTACGGCCATGGAAAGGGAAGTGGTGTAAGACAGAGAACAACGGATGTGTTCTACCAAGCTGACCTGGCCACAGGCTGGACACAGCACCTTATTATTATGATGATGAGGGCTTAAGGCCCGGCATCAGTCGCCATGTTGAATTATATTATTTTCCGCTCTTATGAAATTTTGAGAAGAAAAATGTGAACTTTGTTACTGTAATATCAATTCTATTTATCTTGTGCTACAGTAAAAGCAACGCAGTTGAACTTTAAATTTTTTTTTAAGCCGTAATTAGTCGAGCAATTTTTTTATATTCTTAATTTACTTGACTAATTACGACTTAAATATATGTTAAAAGTGTAACTGTGATGCTTTTATTGTAGCGCAAGGTAAATAGAATTTATATTATAGTAACACATTTTACATTTTTCTTCTCAGAACTTCATAAGAGCGAAAAATAACATAATTCAATATGGCGAATGATATCAAGCCTTAAGGCCACTAGTCCCTAGGTGTGCTATTTTAGTAAGTTTTATTTTTTAAATCTTGAAAGGAAGTGGATATTGCAAAACTATTACATAGAAATGTTGGAAATTTATTTGTACTATGTAGCCTAATTTTATCATAAGACAAGGTTTTTATAATATTGGCTAATAATTGACTTTAGGAAAATTTAATTAAGTCGATAACTTGCCAAAATTATATAAACTTGTCTAATGAAAAAAAGAGGCTACATAGTACAAACAATTTCCAACATTTGTACGTAACAGTTTTGTAATATCTGCTCTTTTTCAAGGTTTACAAAATTAATCTCGCAAAAAACAGCATAAATAAGAACCCATGGCCTTTCCTTACATTCGACTGAGCCTATATTACCGCTAAGAGGTGAAAAAGATCAAATAATGTAAAATTAATAACTACAAAGTTTGACTTTCCAAAACATACCATTATTTTCCGAAATTTGATCATTATAACTGCTCTTGAGATAAACATTTTGACATTCTGTAATCACATATTTTGACTGCCACAGTGCTTAATTTTCACTTTTTTTTTTCGTAGAAGGAAATGTCTACTTGGAAAAATACAGTATTATGCATTAAATTATGAATTAAGTTGATTACTAATTTTCTGTTGGCATAACTTTAGTTATTATATTAAAACCACAGTTCAACTTAAATTGTTTTCTTCCTGTTATATTTCTACTTCTTTATTAGTGCAGGAACATATACACAACAATGTCATGGCAACCGTCTACAAATGACTGCCCGTCTAGAGCAGCCAGTGTGGGCAACACAACATAACCAATATACCACATTCCTCCCCACTATATGAAAGATGTGAACTTCTAACACTATAAACATTTCCATATTAAATGCAAAGAACATAACATCTAATTAGACACACTACCAAAATAACCTTCAACTAACAAACACACAATCCAATCTTTACACTCTTGTAATTAGACTAACAAGGAACATAACCTATAATTTATGCACTAACAATGTACCCTACAATTAACAACACACACTACAGGTCAATCTTTTGTTTAGGAATTCTATTTCGCATAGGGTACCGTCGTTCTGTTACTACACTATCTGACAATGTATTATTACACATTGGAAACCCTTTGAAACCACTTTCAGTAGCACTGTCATCTTCTTCAACAGCACCTTCTTGCTCGATGTTGATAATGCAGTGGTCATCCTCATCACTGTCCGCATGATGATCTTCAATTCTTCCTTTATTACTGTGCACACTATGGTCTTCACTCCTTCCATCATCTTTTCCACTAATTTTGTTTGCTTGGTTCTCTTCTGGGGTTCCTTCGTTAGCCGTCCTGCGAGGAAGGACTCTGCACAACTGATCCAGATGTCGATGAAAAACATTGCCACTTGCATCCTGAACCCTATAGGAAAGTGGGCCTAGTTTTTCAACTATTATTCCTTTACCCCACTTCTTAAGCACACTTGCATATAAACGAAACCCAACTTCGTTTCCTACATTAAAATTTATATTTCGCCGAGGCTGATGAGTAGAAGATTGCAGTTGGTGGCCCATCACAGTCGACAATACTGATGGTGACACGAGAGACAGTCTGTTACGAACTACTCTGCCAAACATCAAAGCACTCAGAGATTTACCTGTCACCGAATGTGGAGTTACCCAATAGGTTAAAAGAAATCCGGGCAATGCTTCAGTCAGGGACAATTTGGAATATACAAGAGCTTTGATTTTGTTCTTGAATGTCTTCACCATATTTTCGGCTAATCCATTTTTGGCAGGATGATATGGTGGAGAGAAGGTGTGTTTTATCGCATTTAACTTACAAAATTTGTCAAACTTTGCTGACGAGAATTGAGTTCCATTGTCGGAAACAAGCTGCTCTGGAATACCATATGTTGCGAGCCACCACCAAAGTTTTCTGATGACTTCACCTGAGCTGATGCCAGATAACTCACAAACTTCTGGCCACTTGGAATAACTGTCAACAAGCACCAAAAAACTCTTCCCCATAAATGGACCGGCAATGTCCACATGCACACGCTGCCAGGGCCTGCCAGGCCAAACCCAAGACAAGAGAACTGACTTGTCTGGCATTGACTTGTTTTGGAGACATGCATCACAGCGGGAAACAACATCTTCCAGATCCTGGTCCATTTTTTGCCACCATACATAGGAGCGTGCTAATGCCTTCATCTTACAGATTCCAAAGTGGCTTGCATGTAGTTCTTGTAAGACTCTGTCTCGCAGTCCTTGTGGTACAATGACTCTGTGGCCCCAAAGAACACAACCTTGCTCAAAAGTCAATTCTTGTTTTTTTCTATAGCATGCCTCCAAAGAGTTTTCAACACAGCTTGGCCATCCATCCCTGACATACCTAATTACCTTACTTAAGACAGTATCTCATTCTGAGGAGATTCTGATAGCTTTTGCTGTCACTGGAAGAAACTCATTAATGCCTACATGCAAATATGATAACTGCTCAGACACTTCCAAACTGTGAAGTGGCAACCTTGAGAGCCCATCTGCATTAGTATTTTGGTGTCCCTTAACATACTGGACTGTATAGTCAAAGCCTTGTAACAACACTGCCCAACGTTGCAATCTGTTGGCAGCCAGTTGGGAAATGCCACAATGATCTACAAGAATGTGAGTCAGCGGCTGATGGTAGGTTACCAAAAGGAACTTACGAAGTACAAATACTGGAAAAACTTTTTCACACCGAACACAATTCCAAGAGCCTCTCTGTCCAACTGTGAATAATTTTTCTCTGTTATTGACAATGTGCAAGAACCAAAAGCAATTGGCTTCTCTGACACATCAGGGAACACATGACTAATGACTGCTCCAATACCATATGGAGATGCATCACATGCCAGCTTAATTGGTAAACTTGAGTCATAATGTGTCATAACCCGCGAGGACACCACCAACTCTTTTAATTCTACAAATACCTCTTGACAATTTGGTGACCACTTCCATTTACAACACTTTTGTAGCAGCATATGTAATGGGGCCAAGACAGTGGACAATTTGGGTAAAAATCTGGCATAATAATTTACTAAACCTAGCCAAGCCCGTAACTGCCTGACGTTCGTTGGCACTGGTGCTTCCACAACTGCCTTAACTTTCTCTGTGCACATGTGTAAGCCCTCCTTATCAACTGTATGACCCAGGAAGTTGACAGATGAGCAAAAGAACTTACACTTCTGTTTATTTACCTTGAATCCATGCTCCTGTAGTCGCTGTAATACACTATGTAAATTTTCCCAGTGCTGTTCCTTGGAAGTCCCAGTAACCAAGATGTCATTCTGGAAGAAGACCATCCCATCTAAACCTTGCAGAACTTGCTCCATAGGCCTCTGAAATATTGCAGGACATGACGTTATGCCAAAGGGTAATCTGGTGTACTGGAACAGCCCCCTGTGGGTATTTATAGTGCACAGTTCTTGCGACATTGTATCAAGCTGCAATTGTTGAAAAGCTTGAAAAAGACCGATTATTGAAAATTCTTCACCCCCTTGTAACCGAGAAAACAATTCTTCAACCCTTGGCAATGGATAGTGTTCTGCTATTAGGTGGCGGTTGACAGTCACCTTGAAGTCTGCACAAATCCTGACACTCCCATCATTCTTTACTACAGGTACAATTGGAGTAGCCCAAGGGCTTAACGTAACTGAATGAAGAATTCCTAGCTGCAACAACCTGTCCAGTTCTGTATCAACCTTTGTTTTCAGTGCAAAAGCGAGTGTTCTCGGAGGGAAAAATACTGGTACTGTATTTTCCTTGATATGCAATGACATCTGCTTCCCTGCAAATGTTCCCAAGCCCTCCTGGAATAGATAAGGGTATTTTTTCATCAACACATTTAACACTGTACTTTCTGTATCCCTGGAGGAAACGCTCACATGGTTAACACCTGGCCGTGGAAGCTGCAATGCCTCATACCAATCCCTACCCCACAAGGGAGGACCACCATTAGGTATCACAAATAAATCCAGTACCTGAGACTTCTGCTGGCCTAGTACTTTAGCACAGACCTTGATAGTGACACACGGACTGATGATGACACCTGCGTAGGACTTGAGACGCACGCCAGTGGCTTGCAACGGGTAAGTAGAAAACATATTTCTGTAAGTTCTCTCTGAGATGGCCGATATTGCTGCCCCACTATCAATCTCCATGTCTAACTGGACATCTCCCACACTGACAGACAAAACCCATGGCTTAGGTTTATCATGTGCGGCTAACACCTGAAACAGTGCCGAGAACTCT
>PNEQ01075217.1:0-14875 GCA_003012365.1 Medauroidea extradentata
ACACGTTCCACTTAAAGAAGTCCTTGGTGAACAGGGAGAGCCAGCACACAGAACGACAACACAGTGCAAATGTAAACAACCAGTGCTATTGGTCAGGCAAACGTGGTGTGATGAGGATGGATCCCGAGCAGACTGTTCAAGGAAATAGGATAGGTGGTGAAGTGGAAGAAGGATTCAGTGATGTTGGGAGTGATCAGGACGAGGGGTTCAAAGGCTTTGGACATGAACATAGAACAACTGTAGGAATGAGGGTGGATCCGCGTGTTGAGCTGGCCCACCGACCAAGAAGAGCAACAAAGACACCCTGTTACCTTGAGGACTACACACCAAGATAAATTTCATAAGTAGTGTTGATGAATTTGTCAAAACCTGAAAAATAGAAATGTTAGTTTTGTAAAAAGGGAGATGTAGTGATGTAAAGGTTGGCTAACCTGTGAGGTGAGTAAACAATGTGAAGTTTTGGATGAAGGTCGATGTAACATGAAAGTAATTAGATAACCAGTGATTAAGGAGAGTAAATAAAGAAACGAAGTATAATACAAAAAGTACTCAAGAGGAAGACAGATGCCAGCTGAGTATCTTAAGCATAGAGACTACACGGCAAATGGTGAGATAGTAAGAGTCTGCCTTGGAGCCAGTGGTCGTCATCATCCAATAGCACACAAATTAGATCCGAGACAGTATGTTATTATTATTGCAAGTGTCAAAGGACAAAGGATTGAACTATAGACACCATGATGTATTTTTCTCCTTTACCTTCAAATTACTGAGCACCAATGTCCTAAAAATGCAATTTTTAGCCATTTTATTTTCTTTCAAATGATGTACAACAGAGCTAGTAAGACATGGCAACTACAGATAACAGTGTTTTACCTTTCCTATAAAGAAACAATGTTCTCAGAACAGTTATTTACGGACATATGTGTAAACGCACAAACATTGATTGTACAGTAAACATACTGCTACAGATTCCTCTTAAATTACCTTGCTTTCAACAATATACCAGAAACAATACACGCCAGTTCAAAACCTTCTGCCTAGGAGCATCCGGACACTAGCTGCACGCATCAGCGTTGCCCTTATAGCCTCCAACACATAAAACACCCTCAATAAGTAGGGCAAATATATAAATTGACAGCAAGGAAATAATTAAAAAAAGATCTCAAACTGTGAACACAGCCTATGCCAGTCATATTTCTGCTGTTTTCCAGTACCACTTTGTAAGACTTGTTTACTTTTAGCTGGAACGTATTACAGTTTGTTTTTGTTTGTTTGCTTCTCATTTTGTTTGTGTGGATTCGTTTATATTAACTAGTGGAACTTTAGGCATCAACACCACAGCTGCGTTAACTCTGTGAGCACAGGTCAGACGGCATGTCGCCCTGGATGTTTCGGTTTTTGTACTTTGGACAGGGAGATAACAAATTCCAATAAGTCATTCACTCAAAGTTAACTATTTTTTAATAAAAAAGAACAAATTAAAGATTTAAAAATTTGTGATTTGCTACACAACTGTTTATTCAAACAAAGGAATTGGCAGTGGGTGGAAAGAGGTGTGTTTAAGATAGCCAAATCTTGAATAACAAATGGAAAATTTTGCTGCTGAGCAACTGATAATTTATTCTTGCAATTTATTTTACATACACGTAGCACCAAAAGAAATAGAAGTGCACAGAATGTCGGTATGTCTTAAAATATTCTTCCTAAAACATTACAAACCTTCACTACAGTTTTACTTGGCACTAAAGTGAAACAACTGTCTTACTCAAGTAATTGAACATACAATATTTAACATATTTTATTATCTCTCTATATATTATAACAAGAAAATATTTTTTATGTGGTTTTTAAAAACCGCAGGCAGTTTCAGTTAAACAGTTTTCCAAGAAATAGTTACATTTACACACAGTAATACAGCTCTGAATAAAGTGAGGAAACGAATAATAATTAAAGCACTATATGCCAGCTAAATGACTCACGCGTAGAAGTGATGCTGCATTACGTATGTCAGTCAGTGGCACCCATAGTGGTTTGTCAATATTGTGAGTGCCTCACACACAAACTAAGGCTGCACCCACATTATCTTCAAGCTTATACCGCAGCCATTCAAATACTCAGTATAGTATACAGAGGCTCTACACTTGACAAGTACATAAAATTGCATACTTGTGTGTTTTAGCATAATAGCTTCAGCCACCATATTGATTTGAGCCAATTTTGATGTTTTGTGAAGGTTTGACAGTACACTAGATTAAATATTAGTATTTTCAAAATGTATTTCAGCTACAGCCTACGTAAATAAATGAACTCCATTAATTTAGCCTTGAACTCTGCAAATGTTTCCACAAAAATAATTATGTAACTTAATTAAATTTTTTTTTAATGTTGTCAAGTTGATTATTATTTAAATTTAATTGATCATAATATATTTTTTAAGTACTATTTAGCAATCAATTTTAATAAATTATCCTGCTCATAATTCCATTTACAATTTTTTATTATTTTCTGTTAGTTACTGATAATGCCACTAAAGTCAAGTATGAAAACATGATGACCTGTCCCAAGAATGTACCAAGTGCTACCAAGCTTACATGCATACTTAGTAAGTATATACTGATCATTTGGACACAGCCTAAACCTATCTACAGAGCCACCTAAACAACTATGCAGTGAAGTGAAGAAATTTTGGTCAGCGCTTAACATTGAGGTCTTTAGTGCTGGTGAGGGGTGATATGATGTGAGTATGGAGCAGCACCAGAATGAAAAGGTGGGGAAATGGGTGATCCCAGAGAAAACCCGCCAACCAGCGGCATCATCCGGCTCGATTCCCACATGCACAAAATTCGGGGACCGACTCCGCGAGGAATCGAACCCGGATCGCCTACGTGGAAGGCGAGAGGTCTGACCTCTCGACCACCGCAACCCCTACTATTAACCTTTTTTTAAGTGGAATTTTGTAGCAACTAGATCAGGTCAACGTGATGTCATTATCACTAAACATCTTGTAATTATAGTCCTTACTCAAAATCCTGTGCCAAAACTCCAAATTCTGAACTATCAGCTATAGGATGACCAATCCAGCAAGCGACATGTTACGTAGTTAGCTTGCTCAACTATGTAATTCCAGATAGTGGAGGGAGGCAACTGAACAACACGCAGTCGTGCCTCTGCTCCTCCCACATGTCGAACCAGAACTCTCTGGAACCAATTAACATTCATTGAGCTGGCCGGACGCCTCTACACAGCTTCGCAGTCGGCAGGCAATTTAACTTTCGAGGCCCCACCTACAACAGTGGGTGCATCGGTGTCACCCCGAGCCCTTGCCAAGACTGTGACTCCTCACCGGTGATTCACACTTAAATTTTGGCAATCATCCCAAGCAACTGAAACTTTTGGAAGACAATCAGCTAAGTGTTACGGCTCATCATAGATCACTTTATTTTTTGCTTTTATGAAATTTTGAGAAGAAGAATGTGAAATTTGCTATTACAGAATGACTTCTATTTACCTTGCACTATAGTACAAATATGACTATTTTTTAAATGTATTTTTAGGCCACAATCAATCCAGAAAATTTAGAAAATATAAAAAATATTGTTGAACTGACTGCGGCCTAAATATACCTTAAAAGTACATCTGTGATGCTTGTACTGTAGCGAAAGGTAAATAGAATTTATGCTATAATAGCAAATTTCACATACTTCTTGGAATTAAAAAAAAAAAAGTGAAAAATCAAATTATACAATGATGTGACTAATGTGGAGCCTAAAGTATCCGTCCACATCAATAACGCTTTTGTAACAAAAGTAATAAGTACAGGAGATTTATAAGCATAAATCATAACTTTTTATATTATTATTCTTTTAAAATTAATCCTACATAATGGTTAAAGAGTACTGTAGAGCTTGACAGATGCACACATAAACAGAATGTGACATAATGCACAGAAGCAAGGAAGCCAACCTGTTCTGTGAAATATCGCAAAATGCTTCTGCACATCATTATGTATCCAGATTATACATGTAACATCAAGCTCCCCTGTACCATTACAAACTTGTGTATCTTTAATGTTAATATGTAATTAGATACCTTGTGGCCTCTGTCCAACTTTTATATCAACAAATGAATATTGGAAAAATTTCATAATGTTCATGTGTTTGTAGTAAAACAATTGTGTGGTTTACATGTTTTCTAAAATATCAGCCGTGCATGAATAATAAGAAGGAGGGCCACCGACAAGCATTATCAGGAGAAGGGTGATGCAAATGCATAAGTGAAGTGAAGAGATTTTGGCCAGTACTTAACAACTAGGTCTTAAGCGCTGGTGAGAGGTGAGAGGCGACATGCGAGTATGGAGCAGCGCCGCAATGACGGGGCAGGCAAAATGGGAAATTTCTGAGAAAGCCCACAAACCAGCGGCATCGTCCAGCATGATTTTCACGTGCGAAAAACCGAGACCGACCTCAGCGGGAATCGAACTCTTGGTGAGAGGGCAAATGCATGGTGTCCAGAACCAGAAGGGGTCATGTGTCTCAAATTTTTAAAATAAAATACTTATTTATTTTTACGTAAACAATTCCCATGAAAAAAATAACATTTGCTAGCTTTGCACTCAGAAGGTGACTCTGAAGATTATAATTTTTGAAAGGGTATATGTTATAACAATCCACTAGCTACACCAGCTTTAACAGGCAGTGTGTCGTCGCATACATCAGTATGATGGCGGTGTTATAGGTGAACACAGTAGCCACAGAGTGAGAGAGTATGTGGCAAGAGAATTAGAGTACAGTAATGATGGCTAGGGAATGGGAATGTTACCAATTTTAAATTCTATTTTTATTTAATAGTACCTTTAATTTAATAAATAAAGGTACTACACTTTCTTTATTTGCATCTATATAACTCGAGAAAAACACAAATAAAAAGGTGTTTATTCATATCCCTGTAACGTCATTAGACTTGTTAACGCATGTCTGTTTACTCTAACTCTACAACAGCAACTTAGATTTAGTTCGTGAAATTGCATTAAATCCAGTTGTTTATGTGGTAATAATGGGTATGGCGTGAACTTCAATGAGTTATAAAAGTGTACAAGTAGCTCCTTTGTCAGCAATACAACTGAATTTACGTCAAATGCAATATTTACTACAATGCCGCGAGGCAATATATAACGGACTCAGCGTGGTTTCTACAAGGCAAGACTTAAAAAACGTTCTGCTGCTAGCGACAAAAGTACAGTTAATGTATTCAGTGGTTATTTCAATGTATTGTGTACAGTATGACACAGTTGGCATAAAATAAGTAAGTACTTTTAATTTAAAAGTTGCAACCAAATCTCGAACGTCTGTTCAATTCACTGTGTTTTCATTGTTCCACGGTGTGGCCGCCCCGCCTGTTGAAACGACTTAGCCAACAGGCGAGCTCAATGCACCCGTGATTGGCAGATAATTCGAGAGATGGATGGGGTCTTGCAAAATTTGAAAATAGATGGCAGCACAGCAAGCTGTGACTATCAAGGCCTCTCACTAGAAACGTAAAAATTATTGAAAAGAAAAAGTATTTGTAATAGAAATATTAATCTGTTATATTATTCACAGACTCGTGCAACCAGAATGTTCCACCACCAGTCTATAAGAACCAGGTTTGCTCAAACACATTCAAACTGTCAGCTCGGTAGGTTCACTTTTTGGAAGCGTACAAACTTTATTTGGTTGATGTTTTAAACCAAAATTTATTATTCTTGATTGGATCTGAAACAATGAAATTAATTTGTAGTAGCTTATCACTCCAGGATTTGAATTCAAGTGACACACTAAAACCTAACACTAAAATGTCATAAAAATAAATGAAATGTGCTGTCTTCACTCCTATCAACTCAGTGCCAAGTGCCAGTCAGATCTTCGTTATTAATTAAAAATTCTGCAATAGTGCTGGCAATAACAACAAGCAAATATCCAGAGTTAGCTTTTAAGTAACTGGAACCTTTATTTTTTTTAAATACATAAAAGTTGAAAATCTCAAAACATATTGTGCCTGGTGAGCGTGCGGCAAACGAAAACAACTGTCCAATTTCATTGTGTGCATGTTAGCCAGTAAAAACGTGTTTTCAATGTTTATGGTGGCGTATGAAAATATGGCATTTATAAAGCTAAATAATTTCAAAATAAAATGCTAACTGAATTATTATTTTACGTGGTTGCATTTGGTGAGAAAATAAGCCAGACATGTAAATATTAAATTGTTTTTCTAGGTACTATCACCATCCTGCAGATATTGAGGTGAGAATGGATGAAATTAGCTTTGTTTCAATCAATCTGCCATAGTTAACGACAGTAACTTCACTCATCTGAATGTGATATTAGACTAGGTGGTGACTGAAATTTCTTTCAATTTGTGTAGCTACAGCAGCAAAATTTTAAGCAGCTCAGGAGGAGGTGTAGCTGGTGCAGTATTATAAAAGAGTGGGAAGATTAAATAAATTGTGTGTGCACATTTGTTTGCAAAAGTGTTCTTGTTATGAGACGGAGGTTTGCGCTCTTGTTTTTCGGTAGTGGCAGTAAGAGGATAGCAAATAAAACAGCAAAATTGAACAACTAAACAATAGTAATAGAAGTGATGTGTGTGACATAACCTAAAATCTAGGTACTGCTTACAATCTACTGACAGCAGCCTAAGGAAGCTGGTTTTACCAACAAAGTGCTGCGATTCTACACCCAAGTGATAAAATGTTGTCTGTGTTATATTTCATTTACCTGTAAGTACAATTCTATGAGTACCTGTACATATGTATACAAAAATGTTACCGTAATCAGTAGCCTAGCTGCAGTTTCCCACCTTTCTCTTTGTTTACAAAACTATTTAAATATTAATACTATTATTGTTATTTAAAAACATAAATGATTTAGCAATGATAAGATTCTTCTTAAGTTAGATTTATTTGAGTCTGACAAACAGTGATGACTTATAAAGCATTCCAGGTAATTTCTTTACCAGCAATGATTTATTTTTAGTAATTTTTACTTGCATGTAATTCTTTAATTTTAGGAAAGTAATTTGTAATTGTACTGTACTATTAGTCAAAGATATGCTACCATTTTGTACAAAATCAATACTTATTATTTATTTTATACAGTAAGTTTGAAAGACTTTGCTACATACTTTAAATTCTCACCTATTTTTCCACTATAAACAAAAATTGATATCATAACATCAACATGAATCAAGAAACTATATAAATTAAATGGAGCATAGAATACAACTGCTATGGTGGGTTACAGAAGAACATTTGTCACAATGTTGAATTTTTTAAATTTTTTCTACAACTATTGTTTCCCAATTACATTTATTCATTTGGCCATAACAGCACAAAAAATGCAAATAATGTACTTCAGTTTTACAAGCCAAATTAATTAAACTATTTTATTAATACCATGTGACAGTCCATATTACTTTCCCCATCATGGCTAAAAACATACAAAAAATTAGCAATAAATGTTAGTTTAATATTTATATTAATCAAAGATGGTTCTAGACGTTCCACATTTATTATAATTCATTCCATTCATTCCTACATTATACACCTAAAGTCAGAAATTACTCTTGGACACGACGTTGTCTTAAGTACTCAAATGAAAATACTCGAGACAATAGCTACACCAAGAAGAATTATACCAACATTATGAAAATATGATAATTCTGTGTAAACTTGTATTTGTAAATAGAGGGTGGAATTATTTAAACATTTTAAATGTTACAGAAATATTCTTCCTATCATATACGGCACTAATTATTATCAAAACGTTTACATTAACATTAAAATATGCTATTGCAAATAAGAATATTAGATTGTAGTTAAAAATCCATACTCAAATTTGTGACTGAAATTTTTTTAAGTAAATATAAAGTACATGTAACTTTGCCAAATCATTTTTTATTAAGTAATGTTTACTAGTAATTAGATACAAGTTAACCCAAGTAATTGTATTTGAGCACAATTAAATTTTTTGTGTACTTTTACTAACACTGCTGATAAATTACATGACTCGTAAATCAATCGACTTCAGTTGTGATTAAGTGTGTACACATTTGTTTCTCTATGTCAAATTAAAGTAAAAAATCTCAGTACACAACATTTAAAAAAATTTTCAACTAACACAAAATTAAATACAGTATCAAAATAATTACATTATAAAAATATTACATAAGTAATTTTCTAAATGCTAGTGACTTTATTAGAGGCAGCTGAAGGAAAAAATACATCCGCTGATGTAAGTACACTGAAGACACTAAAGACTTTGATAATACAGTAGGCCATGAGAAACCACACAGATGGAATTTTGCCTGAGCACGTAAGTTGATAATGAGTTATCCCATTATTTTTTAAAACGTTGGTTGGTATCATGAGGGTGATAGGTCAGAGCACAAACTGGTACGACACAGTCCAGAAGGCAAGTACAAAGCACAGCTTGGATGGTAAGCAACTATATTTTGCACACTATTAACGAGATGAAAGTTTAAGTAAAAAATTTTATATACTCCGAGAGTTGTTATTTATAAACTTCCGATAGGCTGTAAAAAAACAGGAATGAATTTAAAAACACTTTTCCAGTTTTTAATACATATTTCAACTACTTCTCAACATAATCACCATGCAGATTGCAACAGTTGTACCTTAGTGCATCAGCATTCTAACATCCTCTGCAAGAAAGGTGCCTTACTGCCTATTGAGCCTTGTTAGTTTAAAAATTTAGGGTGTGGTACATGTACGAGGTGCATCAAATGTCATGATTGCAGTTTTGTTTCTTCATGGGATATACATGAATAAATAGCAAGCAAGTTGCAACACAGCACTATTGTTTTAACCCCCCCCCCCCAAATACGTTCAGTGGCCATACCTACACATCATTTGATCACCCTTCCTACAGCCCAGATTTAGCGCAGTATGACTTCCACCTTTTCTGACATTAAAAAAGTGTGGCCAGGAGGACGACACTTCGACAGCAATAATGAACTGCGGGACACTGAAAAGTTTGTTCAATAGGCAGGTGGCAACTTTATTTGCAGATGGTATTGAAAAGCTGGTGCATCTGTACGACAAATGTCTCAAACTTCATGGTGATTACGTTGAAAAATAGCTAAAATATATTTGTATTTCTTGACAGTAAAGGCATTTTACAATTCATTACCTTTTTTCTTACACCCCAAAGGAGGTATTAAAAAAAAAAAAAAAAAACCTCATTGTAACTTTTTCTCTAGAGTCATTTCGGATAGAGCAAGAACTGATAAAGATTTAAATGACAGAAATTTATGAGCTACAGTATTTCACCAGTTTCATTAGTAAGTCCATGAGACAAGCAACAGTTTGATCAGTGTCCACTCTGTGACCATTCATTCCACATGATGTTAATCTGCCATGGTTGACTAGGTTTGCTACATCAGACGAACAAATCTTTTCAATCAACAGAAGTCAGATAGGCTATTGCCACACACCTATACGCAATTCATGGTTTTTTAAAATGGTAGAAATTTGAAATAAACCAAAATATTTCATTACATACAAATACACACAAGTAAAGAGGTAGCTTAGTAAAAGTGTTAGTTTTCTCCACAACCACACACCACCTTCCACTCGCAATTGTGGTGGCTCTTGGTTTCCCATCCCATAGAATCTACAAGGTTTTGGAGGAGACGGCTGTGTATGGATGGTAGAAGGTGGATAAAATGAGTGATATAATGGAATTGTTGCTAATAATCTTCTAATTTTTTTAAAATAAAGTTGCAGAATTTTCCAGAAAGTTCCCTGCCATCACAACTCTAGAATGTTCCAGTTCTTCCTATAGGTAATTAAATGTTGCACACGCCATCCTGCCAACAGTGCTACTATCTCTCTTATCACATTGCACATGAGACTATCAAATATATTACAACGTTAGTGTTAATTTTTTTTAATGTAAAGAATACTGCTGGCCGATCACTGTCATTTAAGAGCCGTCAACATTATGTGACATGCTACAAGTATTGTACTCGAGCAAAGTCGTGTACAAACAGCTAGTAGTTTACTAACTGTGATGACCGCCACAGAGTTTTTCAAACTTTAGTTTACGTCACAAGATAAACTACAGAGTAAAAATACATATAATACCAAGCAATACAGGTAAATAGCTAAAATTAATGTAAAAAATGATATAATACATCAAATGCAAAATCTCAAAACTTTTATTTAATGTGGTGCTGGTTAAAAAAAAATTGCAACAGGGATGCCACAAACAGTAGTTGCTGCAAATGGTGGCCAGCTACGTAAAGAAAACATTTTGTGTGATAGAATTTGCCATTGCCAATTGGTAGTGATCATGCAGAGCTTTCCATGACAAGTTTCACAAAAACACCATCAGTTAACAACAGCACAGTCAAGTGATACAAGTAATCTGAGAAAAATGATTGGTTGTACAATGTAAAAGTTTGTGTCGACTGGCAGCATCAAAACAGACAATGGACTGTGTGAGGGACGTTCCAGAAAGTCTTACCTAATTGAGATAGTTTAGAGCTGAAAATTTCTCTGACAACAGTATAGAAAATCTTACATAAGCGATTATAGATCCTGCAAGCAATAAACCATAATAACAAAATGCATCAACTGCAGTTATGCATTGATATGCAGAATCATCTTGAAAGTTACGACTTGGCAAGCAAATTAATCTTCAGTGACAAAGCCACTTTCATCTTTTGGGAAAAGTTAACAAACACAATATCCATATGGTGGACAGAACTTCTTTCACATGCCATTGTCGACCCCTGGAATTTTGAGAAAATTAATGCGTGTTTTGTGCCGTGTCCAACAGCACAGTCTATGGACTTTTCTTCTTAACTGAGAGTAGTGTGAATGGTATTACCTAACATTGGCATGCAGCAATTGTGGTTCACGCTGCAATTTGAAGCTGATCACAGGGATTTCATATTTCAACAAGATGGCGCCGCTCCACATATACATAATAATTTATGAGATTATCCGACTGCGACACCACATCGCTGGATAGGCCATGTTCCAGCTGCTGACCTGTTGCTAATCCAGTGGTCACCACTGTCACTAGACTTGATGTCTTACAATTTTTTTTTATGGGATCACATCAAGGATAGCATTTATGTTCCATCTCAACCACAGAACCTTGAACACTTGCGACACGACATTGCAGCAGCTGTTCTTACCGGACTATCAATCAGATGTGTGCAATGTGATAAAGGGTGGAAATACACTGTAAAAAATTGAGTCTATCTTTCAGATACTGTAACATTTGTTGTTTTCTTGGCCACCTGCATGTACCAATTTATTTTAAAATTATCCGTATATATGCAAGCTCCAGCACCTCACATTTCTTCTCAACAGCTGAACAATATTTGCTTGGTATTTCTTTCTTTGACGTTTTTTAAATGGACAACTTTGGTTTCATACAGTGTTTTCCTGCTTTGGAGCAGGGTTGTCCTACAGTTGATTGATATGTCATTTGTTTTAATTTGGTTTACTGTTTGAATGTGACCCAACTCTTATTAAATCATTCTTTAAAATGATCTGGAGTTGAAAATTTCTTCTACCCGTGACAGATAATTTCTCATAAATGTCATGAGTGTATTGGTGGTGTATTCTGCATCACAGCATTTACAATGTGTTGTAACCAGTTTGTTACATATTAGTGTTGTGGAAGATTTTGGTAGCCTCTGCCTCGAATAAACTGTCTCGACTGCAGGGCATAGTATATGATTCTGTCCCAGAAACGTAAAGCCCCAGTACGATCCTGTCAGGCTGATTTAGCATGTGGTGGGACTATAAAAGTGGAGCATAAGGTAGAGGAAATTACTTAGTGGATGACCTGGTCCCAGGTTACCACTGTTGGTCAATTCCTCCTCCTTCTCGTTGTATCCCAACCACCGCCAAGAAATTCCACTTCAGTATGGAGCACGAGAAGAAAGTGTAATTTCGCCAGCTGATGAGAGCAGAGCCCTTCGGGGAGCTAACCACTATCGTTCCTGTACCACTCCGGACGGAAAGCATTGCTTCAGTATGGTGTTTCCGGGCAATAGTGCAAATTCTCCTAGCTGATGAGCAAGATGCTCAGGGCTGCTAATACACTTCCCCAGCTGTTGACACTCCAGGAAACTTACTTGTCAAAGGCTGCAACAGCAGAGAGGTCGTTCTCCAACTAGTCCCTGCCTTTAACTACTCTCTACTTCCCTAGAAGCAGGGTGGAGGTAAGATTCAATAGTCTGGTTAATATAATAACTGAGGAAACTGATTGTGAGCTTAATATCACTCAGTTTATTACCAAGTTACTCCTACGTCCGCAGCAGAGTCTATGCCCTCCGACTTTACTATACTTGAAGCCGATCTCGGGTGGGTCCTAAAACCATATAACCATACTACCACTACTATCACACTATGACTGCAGAGTGCCAAGGTCAGTGATAGCTGCTGGTGTGCATGCCTCGTATTCTATGCCGAGATAGTCGCTCCACGCTCTGCGTCTGCGCTTATACTATAGCCACGGGGAACCATGAGGGACCAAAAAGAAGGGTGTCCAAACACCCTGTTACATTGTCTGCTGCTTGTCCGTCCACTCCAGACTCAGGGGGAGGGGGGGGGAGCTACACCTTTGGTGTTCCTTGTCACACTATCTTGCTCCCGCGACCTCACACATGTTTAGGGCACCGCCACGCACAATTTCTAACTGGCAGTGCCAACGTGCAGACACACTGCACGTACCCGAGGCCACCCAGGTAAGGGGTGTTGTCTCAGTTCAAACACTGTTGGGACAGACTGGGCACAACTGCAACTGGGTGAGATTCACAGTAACATAGTCCTGACTTCCCTAACGTGGATAAATATAGTTGATAATCTTATTAGTGAACCTACATGAAGGAAGGGGTGAGGAGGGAGGAAAGGGGACGAGCAGAGTGTGTTGAAAAAAAACACAGCAACAATTCAAAAAACTTATTGCAAGTACAAAATCCTTTTGATGCTACAGTGGTGTTTGTGGCTGTGATCATAAAAACTTGAAGTTAAATTTGCTGCTTAGTTACAGACACTGATAACTAAATCCTTCATTACTTCATGTGTGTACAAGAGCTAGTGATTGTTTTGTAGAAATTACCCGAGATCAAATTTTTCTTCAACAAAAAAATGTTTTAGCCCTCACCGTTTTTGCACGACGTGTCAAAGTCACTATTTGTACGTCACACGAGCTTACAAGTAATGATAAAACCAAGTGACGTAATGAAATAACTCGCACTGAAATTACATACTATGGGCAACTTCCAGAAACATACATAAAACAAGACGAAATTTTTTTGTAATAAAATAAATGCTGAATACAAAGAACATCTAGCAAATTTAACAAAACGTACAAAACTGTCTTGCTCTGTGTGTGTGTGTGTGTGTGTGTACCCAGCTTCCTGATTATTCTTGCTAATGAAGGGAAACAATGCAGTTGATAATTAAAAATTGGCGCTAGTTTACTATACAAATTAATATTGCAAAAGTTACTTTTTGCCCTAATAAAATAGCTGCCCCCCACAAATCACAAGCTTAAATGTCAAACTGACAAATTAAAGTAGCAGAATCATACAATTGAGTTGATAAAATTATAATGTATTCAATAGTCTCTGCCATTACAAAATTATAGAAAGACTACAGTAATTTAATAAATATATGTATTTTTAAAGACAATGTGCATAAACAGTAACACAGAAAATCTGCTAGTAACTATTCATAATTGAATATATTTCTTAAGGGCACAGTCTACCACAATTTTTATTCCCATTTATTTATTTTTTATTTGTACCTGTTGTGTGTTATTACTATTTAGAATGATGTGTAAATATGCTCGGACCTATTTGTACCGTGTCGCGGAAGGATTGCCTACCCAGCAGCTTCCATCACTACAAAGAAGACTAAGTGGACTTCAAGATGGCGGCGCGGTAAGTTCGTGCGATTTCGGCTCGATGTATATTGTTTACAAAGTGTGTAAAATTGTTCGATGTCTCAACATTTTGGTCCTCCGTGGTCGGATTTTGTCTCGTGTGAACTCAGAATTGTAACGGACGTGTGTAGTGGTATAGTTTATTGGTATTTTGCATTCAAGATAAACACCACGTGCCGGACGACGCCGTTGACACCAGTGTTAGAATCCATTCAAGTCTCACCCATCCCCGGAAGAAATCAAGATATTCTTCGTTTTGTAATGCTTTGTGGAATTAATTAACAAGTTTTTTCTAGTCCCGCAGCTTCTTGTTAGTGTGCCTCGTTGGATAGTTTGGTTATCTCGTTGTTGCTTGGGTTTGCCACGTGGGTGAGTAGGCGTAAAATATTTTGTTCCTTTGTTTAGTCGATGTTTTTTTGTCTTCACGTATCTTCAGTAGTTTAAATTACAGTTTCTTGGTGAAATTTAGCCCCAAGTGATTTTACTACTTCAATTGTTAGAATCGTTACAGTGTTTGTTCTGAATTTTAGGCCTAAGTTCATAGTTTTGGCATTGTGTATGTTGTCTTTTCTCGTTCGAAATGGGGTTCAAAGCTTTCTTACTGAAGTTAAAACTTCAGGAAACGAAGTTAAAACACATAAAGGAACACGTACAATCTCGTTTAAATACTCCTGAAACTGTTCATGAGGTAAATGCCTTTAATGAACAACTTGATGCTGTTGATAGGGTGGTCACGTCTATGTTTGACGAATTTATATTAGTGGACCCTCTTCCTGACGAATATGATGAGAACATGTTCACCACCAAACATGAGAATTTCTTTACTCAAATCTCTGATATAAAATGTGCCATAACCTCATTTCTATCCAGGCATGTACTTGTAGTAGGATCATGTTTAGATGGCAACA
>PNEQ01075218.1:0-12373 GCA_003012365.1 Medauroidea extradentata
CACACCTAGCAGTGTTGACATACCACAAGCACTATTATTACCTGAAGAACTCAATGATTTCTTTATAACATCGGCTAATATATGTCCACCACTAGGAAAACCATGTTTCGTAGAACATGTAGGTAACACGGGATTTTTATTTAAACCTGTAACGGAAACGGAAGTTTACAAAACTATAAATGGTATAAAAACAAAAGCCTTTGGCCTTGATGGGATCAGTATACAAATGATAAAGTTATGTACCCCTTATTGTGTCCCAATTTTAACCTACATTATCAATTTTTCCCTACAGAATTCTGACTTTCCTGACCAGTGGAAGCAATCAAAGATTATCCCAGTAGCTAAAATCAACCAACCGCTAGAATTTAAAGATTTAAGACCAATAAGTACTCTCCCAGCTACCTCAAAAATCATTGAAAAACTTGTTTATCATCAAATAAGTAAATACATGTTGGTCAATAATAAAGCGTATGAAAAGCAATCAGGGTTTCGTTATGGCCATAGCACTTACTTTACTCTTATGGATATAACTGACGACATGTACAGAGCATTTGACGATTCCAAAATTACAATCTTATTGTTTCTAGACTTTACAAAAGCTTTCGATACTTTAAATCACTAATTGCTACTGACGCGACTATCTGAGATTGGTTTGTCGCAATCCGTACTTAAGTGGTTTAAAACATATTTAACGAACCGGCAACAGCAAGTTCACGTACGCACTAACGAAGGAGATTTAGCATCTACTAATAGATATAACATGCTTGGGGTTCCACAGGGTTCTATACTGGGACCACTTTTGTTTTTCCATTTTTATACTGGGAATTCCAGATTGTTTTAAGCATATGAAATGTCATCTTTACGCAGACGATACACAATTACTGATATCTTTTCCAGTCGAAGAAACTTCCCAAGCCATAGACAGAATTAATGATGATTTAAACCGACTACATTATTGGTGCATTGAAAACGGACTTAAGCTAAATGCTGGGAAATGTAAGTACATGACAATAGGGACACCAAAAAATCTTAACAAAATTAGTCTTCCCAACGAAATTACTATAAATCGCATCCCTGTCTCACCCTGTCATCATTATCGGAACCTAGGGATAATATTTGATGAAAACCTCACATGGCACAAACATGTTTCTGCCTGTATTCAAACTGGCTACTACAGGCTCAGACACTTATACAAATTCAAAAAGATCTTGCCAAAACAACTTAAGTTAAAAATCTGTGACTCTCTTGTACTTTCATTTTTTAATTATTGCGCTGGGTTGTTTGTTTGCTTGGATAAAACGCAACAGTACAGAATTCAAAAGCTCCAAAACGCACGTGTAATATATATATATATATATATATATATATATATATATATATATATTGTATAAAGTAAAATAATCACACCAGCGAACCTTTATCAAGGACAAATTGGCTCAATATGTACAATAGATGCAAATTTCACTTCGTTACACAACTAAAAAATATTAAACGTAACAAGCTACAGACTTATTTGTACACCAAAATCAATGAACAATCTTTAACACACAGATATAACACCAGACACAAAAATAACCTTCAAATTCCCAAGTACCGACGAAAAATGCCGACTCTGGAATGACATTACAGAAAATCTCTAGCAGTGCACATCAGCTGCTGTATTTATAACACAGTATCGATCTATGCTGCACAAACAGCAAAAAAGTTAATAGCCAGCTGCAGTTACGGTATTAATTATGCTCGATTTGTAAACGATCCCAGTTATTTTTTCATTGTCGCTTATTCCCAATATATAAAATATTATTTACAGTAGTACAGTAGATATTAAATAGTTGACAACTGTATTGTATAATTGTATGTTATTAGTGCTGTTATATGTGTAAGAGCACTTGTCTTACCGTACATACTTTTGTTTTAAATTTTATTTTCTCTATGTTTAGTAATTTAACAATTACTAATTTTTCTCTGTAAGAGATGTAGATGTACTTTGTATTATTTTTTTTTTTTTAAACAATACTAATTCGAAAAATTGTAGTGTATGTATAACACACTGCAAATTGTAAACCGGCCTAGTGATGAATTTTGTACGTGTCTGAATAAATAAATAAATCCTTTTACACTAAGAACAATTTGCTCGCCTAGTATGTCTAGCCCCCTGGAAGAACAAGAAGAATCCAATTTCTTGAAATATTCAAGAGAAAAGTTTCACTTACTGAGAAAGACCGTTTGTTAGTTCTGATGGTAGACGAGATTCATTTGAAACCACATTTTTACTACAAAGCTGGGAATGTAGTTGGTATAGCATCCAACAGTGCAGAGCCAGCATCAAGTGCCAATGTTTTTATAGTTTCTAGCCTTTTGTCTCCTTACAAAGATGTGCACACTTTGCCAGTCAAAAACAATAACAGCAGAGACACTCCATGACACAATCAAAAATATTATCATCGGGTTAGAAGAAATAGGGTTTTCTGTTTGTGTTGTCAGTGATAACAACGCTATTAACAGAAAAGCAATGTCATATTTTTGTCCAGATCATACTGTGAGCATTGTTTACCCTCACCCAAGTGAATCGAGGAAACCTGTCTTTTTTTTTGTTATTGACAGTGTCAATATATTGAAGTGCATTAGAAATAATTGGCTCAACCAAAAAAAAAAAAAAACCAGGGCAGTGCATGATGTTCCCATGTTTTGGAACTGTTTTGAATCCAGCAACAGAAACGGCTTCTTTCGAAACCTAAAATTACATGGTTTAGAAGTACAATCCTTGGCAACATTTGGATATGGTCTTACCCTTAAGGCCTTACATCCAACAAATCTTGAGAAACAAAATGTAAAACTAGCCCTACAAGTATTTAATGAGAATGTTATAGCTGATCTTTCAGAACTCGGGGAAAGGCACAACTTACCAGCACACAAAGGGACAAGAACTTACATCGAAATAGTTTTACGATGGTGGAAAATCATGAATGCCAAACACCCACACAAAGGAAAGCGTTTTAGGGATGTAGACATGCAACCATTATCTCTCTCTCCGGACAACGAGCCTATAAAATTTCAACAAGATGTATTAGTGTGGTTGGACTTGTGGAAAGAGTCCAATTTTGAAGTGGGTAACCTCACCAAAGAGACACACTTTGCACTGACACATACTGCACACGCCATTCTCGAGCTTGCGATGTACTGCCTAACAGAGTTGCATTTCAATTATTTCTTGCCAGGAAAAATACAAACCGATCCTCTAGAACAAAGGTTTGGGAAATATCGAATGTAAGCAGGAAGCCAGTACAGTGTCTCAATTCGACAGGTGTTCGAATGCGAAGCAAAGCTCAGACTACAAAACTCTCTACTACTCGTCTTAAAGTCAAACAAATTTGGTTTTAAGAGATTAAGTCGTTCGATATCAGTGATGCCAGGGAATAGCAGTCAGCACCGAAGATAGGCGAAATGTTTTCTGGAGTCACTGTCGAAGAGAAAGATCTAAATGAAGTAAAGTCTGTGATACCAGTGTTGACATATTTAGCAGGTTATTGTGTTTACAGGCTTTTGAATAAACTAAAATTTTCAGTCGTATCATAGTCTCATAAAAGAATTATATCGTGGTGGTTTGCAGTATCCACATTCAGACGTTGTGAGCATCGTGATGAACACATATACAGTTTTGCTTAAACTGATCTCAGAGCCTTATGAGCAAGCATTCTTAAATACAGGTAACCACAAGCAAGTATTAGTCACAATAGTTACTGGACAGCTAGGAGAAGAATTGTCACATCTCGATGTTCGCGAAGCTGGCCACACTCAAGAAAATTTAATTAATTGCATAATACGGATGTCTTCAAACACACTCTTAAAAAACAATTGTTTGAAAAAAAAATTACTCATTCAAGAATATTCCCAACAATCAGAAGATTGCGACATTGACAGGCAGTGTTAATGTAATGAAATCTTTGCCCTGATACATTTGTACGATGTGTGTTGCTTTGTTTTTTGTGTTAATTAAGGTCTTGTCGAGTCTTTCAAAACCATATGTTTATAGGCAATGCATCTTAATAACATTACTTTTTCAAGTATTTTACGAAAGGCACATTTATATGTCTTGTATTTATTCTGCTAATTGTAATCCAACTGTAAATATGTATGTTTAGTATTATAATTACCGCAATGGTATAATAGCTAAATTCTCTATGCATAAATAGTTAATTTTCTTTAGTTGTACTTGTAACTTGTTTGAAATGTAAACTCATATACTGTTGTACATATTATGCTGTTAATTTTATTTATAGCAGTATGAACAATGTTTTTCACTGTACAATCTTACTAAGACCATGCTCCGTAAATTTTTTTTGGTGCAAAAACAAAAAACTTTTAAAGGAATTGTAAAAAAAGAATATTCAGTCAAATAATCTACACTTTAAGTCCGGCATTTCGCAGTGCGCTATTTCGTCTGTAAAAATTTCCTTTGATATTGCATTATTTTCATTTCAAAATTTGTTATAATGTGGATGTCGAAATCTAAAGAACTATGAAATGTGTTGTTACGAAAAAGTCTGAATACTAATTGTGAAATATTAGTATCAAAACTGTGTAGTTATTTTTCGAAACCGGTAGTATTTTACTTTATAAATAATTGTTTAAATCACTGTACAACAGTTTAGTAGTGGGTACGCTTTTATGTAGTTATTAATCGTTATAAGCATAAACTGTATAAACGTTATCAAAGCAAGTTGTTATTTACACTTTTAAAATGTTTTACATTGCATACTAAATGATCATTTGAGTGTTATTTCGTACTGCTGTGAGCAGTTCAACTGTAATAATGTAGACCTATATTTATTTTAAGTGCATTTCTACGAGGCAATAGAACAGTAACTTAGCATATATTATTTTTAAACAAAAAAAAGTTATATAGTTTAGTTGATGTAATTGTGCATAACTTGTAACTGAAGTGAAAGGGTATATTTTATTGTAAATATAGATAAACTTGTGACAAAATAAATTTTGTTCTTTATGAAGCTGTATTTAAGAATCTACATATTTGTTTTAATAGTATGTGACTTCCAACGTAAACAACTGTGTGACTTTCGACTTACATTGCGAGTTAATATTGTAAAAAAATTGGAAATATTAGAAAAAATAGATGTTTATTGCTTTCGCTTGTCTCTGCTCCGGCAATCACAAAGTCAGTGAAAATTGAACAACGTTAACATATATAGAAATGTATCCTTCATGTCTTGAACTAATATATTAATTTGCGATAGAGTTTGTGTAAAAATAGTAACTTATACCAAAACTGTGAAAAACATACTGCTATTGCGCAACAATTCCATTAACTATTACCTTTATAGCTACTTAAGTTTTATAAATTGAAATAGCTATGTGTTAACTAATTCGGTACAAGTTGGAATACGCAGAGAAGAGAATGCCTGTTCGCGTAGTATGCGTTGAATGCCTGGGGGGAAGGACCACTGTGCTGACGTCACGCGCTTGAAAGCAGGCCTAGGTCGCGGGATGATGAATAAGGAGAGGGGAGAGGGGTTCCTTGTAAACGCTGGGATTACTCTGTGAACAGTTAGGCCTTCCTGTGGCCTTGAAGCTTCTTAGCAGGGAAAAGGTCTGGCACTGACTCGTCCTCTTGCTGTCGCTGTACGTCTCTTCCTAATACCATGGTCGCTGTATACCTACTAAATTTTACTTCGGTTTTATAAACCTGTTACTATAACGCGCGAAGGAATGTGGTAGCAAATTTTTTCGGTCCGAAATTGGCTTTGCAAGTTTTCACACTGTTGCTGATGCATATGCTACTATTTAAATTTTGTGTCTATATATATAAAAAAATTCAATGGTTTCTGTTTTGATGTATCAGTGGCTCCTTCCCCCAAGTAATGTTTATTTTTGTTATTGGTGTTGTAAAATCTTAGTCACTTCTCAAAGTTGTGAGGTAACATAGTAGGCTTGGTTTTATGCCAAATTTTGACCCCAGCTCTTACTATTACCATGGTTTTCTTCACCGCAGCCTTGTATTTGTTAATATGACAGGGAAGCATTTAAACTTTTTCCCAACATAAAAGTAGCACATTTAAAAGAGTTTATAAATGAGGTATACAATATAAATATGATGGAAAATACATCCGACCGAAGGAGTCGATCTTTTATGCGTAATAATAGGACTTACGGTTCGTTTGCGGTAGAAACACAATGAAGCAAGAGTTATTCATTCCTTTTGGACGGGATGGACGAAACATGAAGAATCTGTAAGCGTAGCCGAGTTGCTTCAATAACTTAGATTTGTCTTAGACCCCTAACGCCGCACAGTGGGGGTTTTAATGCAAACGCCGGAAAGAATTAAAAAAACCACGATATTGGTATCTGTCGAAAGATGACACTAGAGACGTCATGTTACAGCTCATTAGAACCCATGATATTCCCCCGGTGGTGTAGTGGCAGTCATAAGCGCTGTAAAATAAGTATGCTGCTAGCTGCATCCGTTCTCTTTATGTTGTTGCTCATATATTTATTTGGAAGTTATTCAAATAATGGCGAGACAATTAGGATAATAAGTGTGTATGTACTATGTACGTTTTATACGCGGGTATTTTTTTTGTAGTTAGAATGAAATGAAATTCCTAAAAATTTTTTGAGTAAATTTCGAAAGTCATTAATTCATTTATAATTTGTAATTTTGAATTGTGTTTACGATAGTGTATCATGCTTTATCGGAAAACAATTTTCATTTTACCGTGATATTTTGGTACTGGTCATATAACTGAAGAATAATTTTTTCTCATTTAATTGCCAAAATTTTTATTTCTTTTAGAAAATGAAATTTTTGATGAAGTAAGCGATGTGTTAAAAACGATGCTTTAAACTAATCACAGTATAAAGTTTATGTTATTAAGGCTTTCTTTGTGCTCGCCGGGGATCGCGAGAGCCGAAGTGGCCTGCCTCTTGCCAACGAAATGTATCATTACTGTGTTTATTTTGACTTGAGCGGAAATAAAGCGAAAGGTCGAAAAATAACCCAATTTTAACAAAATAATTGATTATAAGCATTACTGTGAATTAAACAAATAAATTGTTCAACTTGCGGTATAGGCCTTTATTATTACCTATAAGAAGCAAACAGTTGGTTCCAGTTTCATTTGTTTGCCATTTTCATATCAATACATAAATCCCTTTTATTAAATTACGCCAACCATATTGGCAGTCTAAGTTTCAATAATTTCTTACATGTTCCTAAAAACATAGTTGGTCAGCTAACAACTATAATGAAATACGGGAACATGTAGATAATCGGCGATATTCTCGTTTTCAATTCGCTTTGCCTTTGAATGTACAGAAAACTGGTCGATTGTTCGTAACATTATATTTGTTTAACATTTTCAGTTATCACATATATACAGAAAGACGTAACAATGCATAGGAGGTTACTGTTCAAGTTGTTAGAAGGACCTCACAAAAATTTTAATTTACCTTTAGAAGCTTTATTGGGCACAACATAGAAACGGTCAAGTTTGAAGAGTTGGCGAATAATAATAAACGGCCAAACTTTACGTCGGATTGCATGAACGGTCCGTTACAAAACCAACAGTTCATAAGAGTATTAAGGTTCCACATCAGTCGCCAAACTAGATAATTTCATTTATCAATTTTATTAAATTCTGAGAAGTAAAATGTAAAATTTGCTATCATAGTGTGCGTTATATTGACCTTGTGCTGCAGTAAAAGCATCGAAGTTGGACTTTAAACATATTCTGTATTTAGGCCGGAATCAGTCCAGCAAATTAAGAAAATAAAAAAAAAATTGGCGGATTGGTTGCGACATAAATATTGGTTAAAAGTTGAAATGTGAAGCTTGTTCTGCAGCGCAAGGTAAATATAGTTCGAGCTATAATAGCAAATTTACGACTTTATCTTCTCAGAATTTCAAAACTGAGAAAATCGAATAATCCAATACTGAGACTGACGGGCAGCCTTACAACATGGACCAACAATAATCGAACCCAAGACTAGTAGAGAAGAAGGTTTGGGTGACCCGGCTGCTGTGATTAACGGTACTTTAGGGTCGCGCGTGACGTCACTGTGGCCCTCCCAAAGTCTAAGGCTGCGTGCAATTCCTTGCAAGTTTCGAACCGTGATTATAACTGCTAATTTGTTGTAAACTAGTGGTTATACCAGAACATTTCTGCGTTATTACATTTTTGTTTGTATTGACAATAGCCTTCTTATGTAGAGACGACAGTGAATTCGTACAAACAGGAAAAGTTGCGAGTTTATTGTTGCTGTGAATCCATGTGAAGTCATGGCCGTAGATTTGACTATAAATGAAAAACTTAAACAAAATGTTTTAAAAAATACCTATTTAAAAAAAATATCCAAGTAAAATTAATTGTTTGAAATTGTTGTTGACCGTTAAAAGTGTCTGGGAATATCTAAGTAACCAGAATAAATAGTTTAAATAAGAAAACTTGAAACGAAATAAGTAAGAGCAGCAAAACTTACGTATATAGGCATTATTGAAGCCGTAGTAATTTTTTCTTTCTGCTAATTCGTATAGTTTCATGACTTGTTCATATAAATATAGATGTGCAAGTAATCAACATAGTGTATTGATTCAATACAGCAAAACTTACGTATATAGGCATTACTGAAGCCGTAGTAATTTTTTCTTTCTGCTAATTCGTATAGTTTCATGACTTGTTCATATAAATATAGATGTGCAAGTAATCAACATAGTGTATTGATTCAATAGTACTCAAAAAATTACATCTGAATTCACTCTAAAATACGTTTATTGATTATATCTCTTTAGAATACAGTCTTCAAAATTGATTCCTTTATCGCGATCGACTCATGAACATATTTATTATTTAAATATCATGAACACTCAAAAAATTGTGCTCATGCTCATACTATGCCTTAATAATATGTATCGGTTATCGTCCACCAGGAAATGCGTCAGACGAATCGGCCATACGAGCTTGAAACGCTATGTCCATCAGTTTTTTTGTAGGTATAAGCAGTAACTTTATTTAATTCCCTCCTCTCTTTTGGACAACAACATAATAATAAAAAGAAAGAACTAGTTCGATATCTGTAGCATATCTGTAGCAAAACAACCAGCCGTATCAACATGAAAACGAGTGAAAGGCCAGGTACACGAGATAGATAACTACCTCAGTTAAACATGTTTAGCTTTATGAAGCGGCTTCAGAGGTAGATCGTAGCATCTTCTCGTTCAAAGTAAACTAGTTTCATGTGTAGTTTCGAGGAACATATTTTCTCTTCTGCTCTCCTATTGGCTACTATAATTAACGAGCTGTGTAACAAATATGGCTAACGTTTGTGCGACATTTTTCGCTCATTATTTAAACTTTCTGTTTTAAGTGTATATATATATATATATATATATATATAAAGTTTTACACGCGTAGCAGCATTGCTGTTCGGATAAGATGCAATATGATAACATGTCATAGATGTTTAGTGCAGATGTGATAGTTATATATGGTACATTTCAAGTTTCAAGTTTGTTGAGGCTAGAAAGCTCTTTATTTTAATTGCTTTACATGTGTGGCCTTGCTAACATGTTTAGTTTTAAACACGATCAAACATTTCTACAGTGGCCTAAGATACCGGTATAGATTTCGGCCGTAGATGCGGGCTCGGTTGTAGTGACGTCACAGAGCAACCCCTGAAGTACCGTTATTCTAACCAACACACGCTCGGGCGAACCTACCTTGACGCCAACCTGCCTTGTTGCACGTACATTAGCTTTCAGACGATGCTTCTGAAGCAAGGAACAATCATTCTCCTCAGTACAGAGATGTGTTTCCGAGAAAACTTACTCCTGAACAGTGTAACAGTGCTGTTTTAAATAGATTGCTATTAGCATCTCTGGAGGTTTATATTCAAGAAAAATACCAAAATTAAAATAATACGTTTTCTAGAGACACATTGCAGCCAGGGCCGGTGCACGGTAATTTGGTGCCCAAGGCGAAATTCCTGACGGCATCCTACCCCACTCCAATTTTTATATTTTGAACACGGAAACCGTAATGGATTTTTTCTGATAGTTGAAAGTACTTGAAAAGTTTTTGAATTTGTACCATTGTAGTAACAATTACGATATAGACTCAACGACACAAACTACCCTAACTTGAGCTCAACACGTACTGCAAGATTCTGTGGACCGTATAAACATATTTTTGACAACACAAAATAGACGCCCGTTGCTATGACTAGGGAAAACAGAATTGACGAACGTAGAATCATAGTCGTTACTAGTTTATCCATTTTTCTGCTCATGAAATAAGAAACAGGAATGTATTTCTCCTGACTTGCTGTGAATTCGAAACATGCCATTATACAAGACTTATTTGTTTGTCGTTTTAAATTATCATTTAATATTGAGTAATAGTCAGGTACGAAATTCTATAAAATATTATTTTCATTGATTTTATACTATCGAAATGTAAAGGATTAGACGTGTTGTCGACCATCCTACCGCCCCTGGCTTCTTAGTGGCCTAGGAGGTGGTCTAGTTCGCTTATATGGTAGCACTGGCCCTCATCGCAGCTCTTAGTACATTAAATATTAAGATTTGTGCGAAACAATAATGTAAAAGATGATAAAAGTTATAGGAAGAGGAAGAAATGCACAGTAATGTTGATAAGGATGAGGATATGATAGAGTTAACAGATGAAGAAACATAATAAAAAAATTGATTGTAAAGTTCATTAAAAATAATATATAAGATATATATATATATATAGTGATAATATTTTTTCCGATCCGTAGTTAGAGCTGACTGGTGGGTCAAGGTTCCCGGGTTCGATCCTCGACAAGGCAGCAAAATGAACAGATACCACCCCTGGTAGAGTACTGGGTGTTGTGTTGTCCCCTCAACCCTATACTGTTGCAGATAATGACGAACCACTGTAGTTACGTCCATGCCTAGTCGCACCTGTGAGGTACCCCTGAGGTTCCAACCAGCCTCGCCGCTGAAAACTTATTAGTAAAATGTTAATACTGTAAGATATATTTTAAAGTTCCTAGTTTTTACTGAAATAATTTATAAATAAAAATGGCCCTATGTATTTCAGTTCTTTACCTGTATTAGTTTAGTAGCAAAACTGAATATGCATTAATGTGAGGAGAATAATATGTATTTATCTATCGAAAGCCATTATTTAAAATGGCAAGGCTAAGGCATTTAGCCTTGCATTATACTTAAACATTATTATACAATTACAGAACACAATATCTTACAAATATAAAAATAGTACATAAATAGTTATAATATTGCATATAAAATGGCAGTTTACGATAACACATAAGACACTAGATTAATAAAGCAACGAAAATTTGAAAATAGTATTACGTAATGATACGTCATACGAAATTATTGAGAAGTAAACCAAATACTTTGTTTGAAAAATGTAACATTCAGTAAGTTAGTACAAAAACAATTCAGAAAATATATCGCTTAATATTGCTATGATGAGCCTGCCGTTATATAGAATACAGGTGCGAGAATGCAATATGAAAGAACTGCAACATAATTTACACCTGTGCAGGACTACACAAAATTAAAAAGAAAAGTGATATATAAACACAGTTAAGATGTAATAAGTGACATTAACATGTAAATATCCTTACGATACTACAATGTTATAAAGTACTATAATTTATAATAACAAGAAAATCAAGAAACTTCTAGTCTTGGGAAACTTCGCACTTGAACAGATAGAGAGTTGCATGCCCGTTAAACAGAGACAATGAAAGACTTTGAGAAAGAGCGTAATTTATGATCAGAAAAGGACAACTGATGCGATAATTTGGAGCGTGTTCCGAAATTATGATTTTCCCCCAGGATTTTTAACCGGTATACTAGTTATTTACGACTTAAATCTGGTGAAAACATGTTCTTGTACGTAAGAACTTAGCTGTGAAGTAAGCGCGTCTCGCTAAGACGTAGCCAGTTAAGTTAGTCAGCGACTTCTGAGACGTGATCACGGGACTTTAGACAAAAAATAAAACGAGCACAAGCATTTTGTATACGTTGCAAATTTTTCGCTAATTTCTCACCAATATCTACGAACACCATGTCACAGTAGTCAGGGATGGGAAATAGTAATGCGTGAACGAGTGTTATTTTAGCAGAATGTGGTAAGAAGCATTTGTTTTTGTTGAGCATATGTAAGATGGAGTATGGAGACTTACATATTTTCGCTACCTGTCTTGACCATGTAAGATCACTACTGATAATAATTCTTGAACAAGTAGTATCGGCGAACCTGCAAGCATAACTGTAGGTAATGTTATTTTGCGGTTTTCATTGATAGTCCTGTGCGACGCTATAAGTATACACTGTGTT
>PNEQ01075219.1:0-12373 GCA_003012365.1 Medauroidea extradentata
ATCATAATATGCATTCAGCCTGTATACTACCTACCTACATGTAATAAACTTGCTTACAAGTTAGGAACGAATATAAGTGGGTCTGGTCGGCCGATAAGTATCCATGATCGTATTAATTGTTTCTCGCCAGTACGATCATAATATGCATTCAGCCTGTATACCACCTACCTACATGTAATATACTTGCTTACAAGTTAGGCACGAATATAAGTGGGACTGATCGGCCGATAAGTATCCATGATCGTATTAATTGTTTCTCTCCAGTACGATCGTAAAATACATTGTGCCTGTACACTATCTACCTACATGTAATAAACTTGCTTACAAGTTAGGAACGAATATAAGTGGGACTGTCGGCCGATAAGTATCCATGATCGTATTAATTGTTTCTATCCAGTACGATCATTATATACATTCAACCTTTTAAACTACCTACCTAAGTGTAATATATTTGCTTACTAGTTAGGAACGAATATAAGTGGGTCTGGCCGGCCGAAAAGTATCCATGATCGTTTTAATTGTTTCTCTCCAGTACGATCATTATATACATTCACCCTTTTAAACTACCTACCTAAGTGTAATATATTTGCTTACAAGTTAGGAACGAATTTAAGAGGGTCTGGTCGGCCGAAAAGTATCCATGATCGTTTTAATTGTTTCTCGCCAGTACGATCATAATAAGCATTCAGCCTGTATACCACCTACCTACATGTAACAAACTTGCTTACAAGTTAGGAACGAATATAAGTGGGACTGATCGGCCGATAAGTATCCATGATCGTATTAATTGTTTCTCTCCAGTACGATCGTAAAATACATTGTGCCTGTACACTATCTACCTACATGTAATAAACTTGCTTACAAGTTAGGAACGAATATAAGTGGGACTGTCGGCCGATAAGTTTCCATGATCGTATTAATTGTTTCTCTCCAGTACGATCGTAAAATACATTGTGCCTGTACACTATCTACCTACATGTAATAAACTTGCTTACAAGTTAGGAACGAATATAAGTGGGACTGTCGGCCGATAAGTATCCATGATCGTATTAATTGTTTCTCTCCAGTACGATCGTAAAATACATTGTGCCTGTACACTATCTACCTACATGTAATAAACTTGCTTACAAGTTAGGAACGAATATAAGTGGGACTGGTCGGCCGATAAGTATCCATAATAGTATTAATTGTTTCTCTCCAGTACGATCATAATATACATTCAGGCTGTATACTACCTACCTACATGTAATACACTTGCTTACAAGTTAGGAACGAATGTAAGTGGGTCTTGTCGGCCGAAAAATAACCATGATCGTATTAATTGTTTCTCGCCAGTACGATCATAATATACAGTAAGCCAGTATACTACCTACCTACATGTTAGATACTTGCTTACTAGTTAGGAACAAATATAAGTTGGTCTGATCGGCCGAAAATTATCCATGAACGTATTAATTGTTTCTCTCCAGTACGATCATAATAAACATTCCCCCTTTTAAACTTCCTACCTACATGTAATATACTTGCTTACAAGTTAGGAACGAATATAAGTGGGTCTGATCGGCCGAAAAGTAACATGATCTTATTAATTGTTTCTCTCCAGTACGATCATAATATACAGTTAGGCTGTATACTACCTACCTACATGTAATATACTTGCTTACAAGTTAGGAACGAATATAAGTGGGTCTGATCGGCCGAAAAGTAACATGATCTTATTAATTGTTTCTCTCCAGTACGATCATAATATACAGTTAGGCTGTATACCACGTACCTACATGTAATATACTTGCTTACAAGTTAGGAAGGAATATAAGTGGGTCTGGTCGGCCGAAAAATATCCATGATCGTATTAATTGTTTCTATCCAGTACGATCATAATATACATTCACCCTTTTAAACTACCTACCTACATGTAATATTCTTGCTTACAAGTTAGGAACGAATATAAGTGGGTCTGATCGGCCGATAAGAATCCATGATCGTATTAATTGTTTCTATCCTGTACGATCATAATATACATTCACCCTTTTAAACTACCTACCTACATGTAATATACTTGCTTACAAGTTAGGAACGAATATAAGTGGGTCTGATCGGCCGATAAGAATCCATGATCGTATTAATTGTTTCTATCCAGTACGATCATAATATACATTCACCCTTTTAAACTACCTACCTACGTGTAATATACTTGCTTACAAGTTAGGAACGAATAAAAGTATGTCTGGTGGACCGAAAAGTACCCATGATCGTATTTATTGTTATTCTCCAGTACGATCATAATATACAAACATGCTGTATACTACCAACCTACATGTTATATACTTGCTTACAAGTTAGGAACGAATATAAGTGGGTCTGTCCGGCCGAAAAGTATTCATTATCGTATTAATTGTTTCTCTAGAGTACGATCATAATAAACAGCCAGGCTGTATACTACCTACCTACATGTTATATACTTGCTTACATGTTAGGAACGAATATAAGTGTGTCTGTCCGGCCGAAAAGTATTCATTATCGTATTAATAGTTTCTCTTCAGTACGATCATAATATACATTTACCCTTTTAACAACCTACCTACGTGTAATATACTTGCTTACAAGTTAGGAACGAATACAAGTGGGTCTGATCGGCCGAAAAGTATCCATGATCGTAATAATTGTTTCTCTCCAGTACGATCATAATATCCATTCACATTTCTAAACTACCTACCTACGTGTAATATACTTGCTTACAAGTTAGGAATGAATATAAGTGGGTCTGATCGGCCGAAAAGTATACATGATCGTATTAATTGTTTCTCTCCAGTACGATCATAATATACAGTTAGGCTGTATACTACATACCTACATGTAATATACTTGTTTACAAGATAGGAAGGAATATAAGTGGGACTAGTCGGCCGAAAAATATCCATTATCGTTTTAATTGTTGCTCTCCAGTACGATCATAATATACATTCACCCTTTTAAACAACCTACCTACGTGTAATATACTTGCTTACAAGTTAGGAACGAATAAAAGTATGTCTGGTGGACCGAAAAGTACCCATGATCGTATTAATTGTTATTCTCCAGTACGATCATAATATACAAACATGCTGTATACTACCCACCTACATGTTGTATACTTGCTTACAAGTTAGGAACGAATATAAGTGTGTCTGGTGGACCGAAAAATATCCATGATCGTATTAATTGTTACTCTCCAGTACGATAATAATATACAAATTTGCTGTATACTAAATACCTACTTGTAATATACTTGCTTACAAGTTAGGAACGAATATAAATGGGTCTGGTGGACCGAAAAGTATCCATGATCGTATTAATTGTTACTCTCCAGTACGATCATAATAAACAAACAATCTGTATACTACCCACCTATTTGTAATATACTTGCTTACAAGTTAGGAACGAATATAAGTGGGTCTGGTGGACCGAAATTATCCATGATCGTATTAATTTTTACTCTCCAGTACGATCATAATATACAAACCTGCTGTATACTACCCACCTACATGTAATATACTTGCTTACAAGTTAGGAACGAATATAATTGTGTCTGGTGGACCGAAAAGTATCCATGATCGTATTAATTGTTACTCTCCAGTACGATCATAATATACAAACATGCTGTATACTACCCACCTATTTGTAATATACTTGCTTACTAGTTAGGGACGAATATAAGTGGGTCTGGTGGACCGAAAAGTATCCATGATCATAATAATTGTTTCTCTCCAGTACGATCATAATATACAAACATGCTGTATACTACCCACCTACATGTAATATACTTGCTTACAAGTTAGGAACGAATATAAGTGGGTCTGTTTGACCGAAAGTTATCTATGATCGTATTAATTGTTACTCTCCAGTACGATCTTAATATACAAACATGCTGTATACTACCCACCTACATGGAATATACTTGTTTACAATTTAGGAACGAATATAAGTGGGTCTGGTGGACCGAAAAGTATCCATGATCGTATTAATTGTTACTCGAGTACGATCATAATATACAAATTTGCTGTATACTACCCACCTACATGTAATATACTTGCTTACAAGTTAGGAACGAATATAAGTGAGTCTGGTTGACCGAAAAGTATCCACGATTGTATTAATTGTTACTCTCCAGTACGATCATAATATACAAACATGCTGTATACTACCCACCTACATGTAATATACTTGTTGACAATTTAGGAACATATATAATTGGGTCTGGTGGACAGAAATGTATCCATGATCGTATTAATTGTTACTCTCCAGTACGATCATAATATACAAATTTGCTGTATACTACCCACCTACATGTAATATACTTGCTTACAAGTAAGGAACGAATATAAGTGGCTATGGTTGACCGAAAAGTTTCCATGATCGTATTAATTGTTACTCTCCAGTACGATCATAATATACAAATTGGCTGTATACTACCAACCCACTTGCAATATACATGCTTACAAGTTAGGAACGAATACAAATGTGTCTGGTGGACCGAAATGTATCCATGATCGTATTAATTTTTACTCTCCGGTACGATCATAATATACAAATTTGCTGTATACTACCCACCTACATGTATTATACTTCCTTACAAGTTAGGAACGAATATAAGTGGGTCTGGTTGACCGAAAAGTATCCATGATCGAATTAATTGTTACTCTCCAGTACGATCATAATATACAAATTTGCTGTATACTACCCACGTACATATAATATACTTGCTTACAAGTTCAGAACGAATATAATTGAGTCTGGTGGACCGAAATGTATCCATGATCGTATTAATTGTTACTCTCCAGTACGATCATAATATACAAACATGCTGTATACTACCCACCTATTTGTAATATACTTGCTTACAAGTTAGGGACGAATATAAGTGGGTCTGGTGGACCGAAAAGTATCCATTATCGTAATAATTGTTTCTCTCCAGTACGATCATAATATACAAACATGCTGTATACTACCCACCTACATGTAATATACTTGCTTACAAGTTAGGAACGAATATAAGTGGGTCTGGTGGACCGAAAATTATATTACATGTAGGTAGGAAGTATAAGGCCTGAATGTATATTATGATCGTACTGGACAGAAACAATTAATACGATCATGGATACTTATCGGCCGACCAGACCCACTTATATTCGTTCCTAACCCGTAAACAAGTATATAACATGTAGGTAGGTAGTATACAGCCTGAATGTATATTATGATCGTACTGGACAGAAACAATTAATACGATCATGTTTACTTTGCGGCCGGCCAGACCCACTTATTTTCGTTCCTTAAGCAAGTATATTACATGTAGGTAGAAAGTATACAGGCTGAAAGTATATTATGATCGTACTGGCGAGAAGCAATTAATACGATCATGGATACTTTTCGGCTGACCAGACCCACTTATATTTGTTCCTAACTTGTAAGCAATATATAGTACATGTAGGTTGGTTGTATACAGCATGAATGTATATAATGATCGTACTGGAGATTAATAATTAATTAGATTATGGATTCTTTTCGGCCGACCAGAACAAATTATTCGTTCCTAACTTGTAAGCAAGTATATGTATATATTCATCATACTGGAGAGAAACAATTAATACGATCATGGTTACTTTTCGGCCGACCGGACCCACTTATATTCGTTTGAACCAGTAAGCAAGTATATAACGTGTAGGTATTTAGTATACTGGCTTACTGTATATTATGATCGTACTGCAGAGAAACAATTTATAAGATCATGGACACTTTTCGGCCGACCAGACCCACTTATATTCGTTCTTAACTTGTAAGCAAGTATAGTACATGTAGGTAGGTAGTATACAGCCTGACTGTATATTATGATTGTTCTGGAGAGAAACAATTAATGCGATCATGGTTACTTTTCGGCTGACCAGACCCATTTGTATTCGTTCCTAACTTGTAAGCAAGTATATTAGATGTAGGTGGGAAGTATAGGCCAATTTGAATATTATGATCGTACTGGAGAGTAACAATTAATACGGTCATGGATACTTTTAGGTCAACCATACCCAATTATATTCGTTCCTAACTTGTAAGCAAGTATATTACATGTAGGTGGGTAGTATACAGCCAATTTGTATATTATGATCGTACTGGAGAGTAACAATTAATACGATCATGGATATTTTTCGGTCCACCGGACACACTTATATTCGTTCCTAACTTGTAAGCTAGTATATTACATGTAGGTGGGTAGTATACAGCATGTTTATATATTATGATCGTACTGGAGAATAACAATTAATACGATCATGGATACTTTTCGGTCCACCAGACATACTTTTATTCGTTCCTAACTTGTAAGCAAGTATATTACATGTAGGTGGGTAGTATAAAAATGTTTGTATATTATGATCGTACAGGAGAGTAACAATTAATACGATCATGAATACTTTTCGGTCCACCAGACCCACTTATATTCGTTCCTAACTTGTAAGCAAGTATATTACATGTAGGTGGGTAGTATACAGCATTTTTGAATATTATGATCGTACAGGAGAGTAACAATTAATACGATCATGGATACATTTCAGTCCACCAGACATACTTATATTCGTTCCTAACTTGTAAGCTAGTATATTACATGTAGGTGGGTAGTATACAGCATATTTGTATATTATGATCGTACTGGAGAAGAACAATTAATAAGATCATGGATACTTTTCGGTCCACGAGACATAATTTTATTCGTTCCTAACTTGTAAGCAAGTATATTACATGTAGGTGGGTAGTATAAAGAAAGTTAGTATATTATGATCGTACAGGAGAGTAACAATTAATACGATCATTGATACTTTTCGGTCCACAAGACCCAATTATATTCGTTCGTAGCTTGTAAGCAAGTATATTACATGTAGGTGGGTAGTATACAGCCAATTTGTATATTATGATCGTACTGGAGAGTAACAATTAATACGATCATGGATACTTTTCGGTCTACCAGACCCACTTATATTCGTTCCTAACTTGTAAGCAAGTATATTACATGTAGGTGGGTAGTATACAGCCAATTTGTATATTATGATTGTACTGGAGAGTAACAAATTATACAGTCATGGATACTTTTAGGTCAACCATACCCAATTATATTCGTTCCTAACTTGTAAGCAAGTATATTATATGTAGGTGGGTAGTATACAGCCAATTTGTATAAAATGATCGTACAGGAGAGTAACAATTAATACGATCATGCATACTTTTCGGTCTACCAGACCCACTTATATTCGTTCCTAACTTGTAAACAAGTACATTACATGTAGGTGGGTAGTATACCGCCAATTTGTATATTGTGATCGTACTGGAGAGTAACAATTAATACGATCATGGATACTTTTCGGTCCACCAGACACACTTATATTCGTTCCTAACTTGTAAGCTAATATATTACATGTAGTTGGGTAGTATAGAGCATGTTTGTATATTATGATCGTACTGGAGAATAACAATTAATGCGATCATGGATACTTTTCGGTCCACCAGACATACTTTTATTCCTTCCTAACTTGTAAGCAAGTATATTACATGTAGGTGGGTAGTATAAAGAATGTTTGTATATTATGATCGTACCGGAGAGTAACAATTAATACGATCATTGATACTTTTCGGTCCACCAGACCCAATTATATTCGTTCTTAACTTGTAAGCAAGTATATTACATGTAGATGGGTAGTATACAGCCAATTTGTATATTTTGATCGTACTGGAGAGTAACAATTAATACGATCATGGATACTTTTCGGTCTACCAGACCCACTTATATTCGTTCCTAACTTGTAAGCAAGTATATTATATGTAGGTGGGTAGTATACAGCTAATTTGTATATTATGATCGTACTGGAGAGTAACAATTTTTACGGCCATGGATACTTTTAGGTCAACCATACCCAATTATATTCGTTCCTAACTTGTAAGCAAGTATATTACATGTAGGTGGGTAGTATACAGCCAATTTGTATATTATGATCGTACTGGAGAGTAACAATTAATACGATCATGGATTCTTTTCGGTCCACCAGACACACTTATATTAATTCCTAACTTGTAAGCTAGTATATTACATGTAGGTGGGTAGTATACAGCATGTTTGTATATTATGATCGTACTGGAGAATAACAATTAATAAGATCATGGATACTTTTCGGTCCACCAGACATACTTTTATTCGTTCCTAACTTGTAAGCTAGTATATTACATGTAGGTGGGTAGTATAAAGAATGTTTGTATATTAAGATCGTACAGGAGATTAATGATTAATACGATCATGGATACTTTTCGGTCTACCAGACCCACTTATATTCGTTCCTAACTTGTAAGCTAGTATATTACATGTAAGTGGGTAGTATAAAGAATGTTTGTATATTATGATCGTACTGGAGAATAACAATTAATACGATCATGGATACTTTTCGGTCCACCAGACCCACTTTTATTCGTTCCTAACTTGTAAGCAAGTATATTACATGTAGGTGGGTAGTATACAGCATGTTTTTATATTATGATCGTAATGGAGAGTAACAATTAATACGATCATGGTTACTTTTCGGTCAACCATACACAATTATATTCGTTCCTAACTTGTAAGCAAGTATATTACATGTAGGTGGGTAGTATACATCATGTTATATATTATGATCGTAATGGAGAGTAACAATTAATACGATCATGGTTACTTTTCGGTCAACCATACACAATTATATTCGTTCCTAACTTGTAAGCAAGTATATTACATGTAGGTGAGTAGTATACAGCCAATTTGTATATTATGATCGTACTTTATCGTAATTGATCGCACTTGATAGTACTTGAAAGTACTTGATCGAACATGATCCTACTTGACAGTACGTTATCACATTTCTCTGTACTATCGAATGTAGCTTGACTGGATGGTTTACACATATCGTCCGCATGTATGACAGGTAGATAGGAATAGAATCTTCTTGTATTGCTTACACCTCTTAGTGAATGTACTTTATGGTACTTGATCACATTTCTCTGTACTATCGAATGTAGCTTGAATGGATAGTTTACACATATCGTCCGCACGTATGAAAGGTAGATCGGGATATAAGTCTGCTTGTATTGCTTACACCTGTTAGTGAACATACTTTATGGTACTTGATCACATTTCTCTGCACTACCGAATTTAGCTTGACTGGATAGTTTACACATATTCTCCGCACGTATGACAGGTAGATAGTGATATAAGTCTACTTGTATTGCTTACATCTGTTAGTGATCGTATTGATGGGACTTGATCGTACTTGATCGTACTTGATAGTACTTGTTCGTACTTAATAGTACTTTATCACATTTCTCTGTACTATCGAATGTAGCTTGAATGGATGGTTTATACATATCGTCCGCACGTATGACAGGTAGATAGGAATAAGAGTCTGCTTGTATTGCTTACACTTGTTAGTGATTGTACTTGATCGTACTTGATCGTACTTGATAGTACTTGTTCGTACTTAAAAGTACTTTATCACATTTCTCTGTACTATCGAATGTAGCTTGCCTGGATGGTTTACACATATCGTCCGCACGTATGACATGTAGATACGAATAGAGTTTGCTTGTATTGCTTACACCTCTTAGTGATCGTACTTGATCGTACTTGATCGTACTTGATCGAATTGATAGTAATTGATATTACTTGATCGTACTTGATCGTATTTGATCGTACTTGATCGTACTTGATCGTACTTGATAGTACTTGATATTATTTGATCGTACTTGATCGTACTTTATCACATTTCTCTGTACTATCGAATGTAGCTTGACTGGATGGTTTACACATATCGTCCACACGTATGACAGGTAGATAGGAATAGAGTCTGCTTGTATTGCTTACACCTGTTAGAGAGCGTACTTTATGGTACTTGATCACATTTCTCTGAACTATCGAATGTAGCTTGACTGGATGGTTTACACATATTGTCCACGCGTATGACAGGTAGATCGGAATAGAGTCTGCTTGTATTAATAACACCTGTTAGTGATCGTACTTGATAGTACTTGATCGTACTTGATAGTAATTTATCACATTTCTCTGTACAATCGAACGTAGCTTGATTGTATGGTTCATACGTATCGTCAGCATGTAAGACAGTTAGGTAGGAATATAAGTCTGCTTGTATTGCTTACACCTGTTGGTGAGCATACTTGACCGTACTTGATCGTACTTGATCATACTTTTATCACATTTCTCTGTACTATCGAACATAGCTTGACTGGATGGTTCATAAGTATCGTCAGCATCTATGACAGGTAGGTAGGAATACAAGTCTGCTTGTTTTGCTTACACCTGTTAGTGATCGTACTTGATCGTACTTGATCGTATTTGATCGTACTTGATCGTACTTGATATTACTTGATCGTACTTAATAGTACTTCATCACATTTCATTGTACTATCGAATGTAGCTTGACTGGATTGTTTACAAATATCGTCCGCACTTATGACAGGTAGATAGGAATAAGAATCTGCTTGTAATGCTTACCCCTGTTAGTGATCGTACTTGATAGTACTTGTTCGTACTTGATCGTATTTGATCCTAATTGATCGTACTTGATAGTACTTGATAGTACTTGATCGTACTTGATCGTACTTGATCGTACTTTATCACATTAGTCTGTACTATCGAATGTAGCTAGACTGGCTGGTTTACACATATCTACCGCACGTATGACAGGCAGATAGGAATAGAGTCTGCCTGTATTCCTTACACCTGTAAGTGATCGTACTTGATAGTACTTGATCGTACTTGATCGTACTTCATCACATTAGTCTGTACAATCGAATGTAGCTAGACTGGATGGTTTACACATATCTACCGCACGTATGACAGGCAGGTAGGAATAGAGTCTGCCTGTATTGCTTACACCTGTTTGTGATCGTACTTGATAGTACTTGATCGTACTTGATCGTACTTGATCGTACTTTATCACAATTGTCTGTACTATCGAATGTAGCTAGACTGGATGGTTTACACATATCTACGCAAGTATGACAGGCAGATAGGAATAGAGTCTGCTTGTATTGATTACTCCTGTTAGTGCTCGTACTTGAACGTACTTTATTGTACTTGATCGTACTTGATCGTACTTTATCACATTTGTCTGTACTATCGAATGTAGCTAGACTGGATGGTTTACACAGATCTACCGCATGTATGACAGGCAGATAGGAATAGAGTCTGCCTGTATTGCTTACACCTGTAAGTGATGGTAATTGATCGTATTTGATCGTACTTTATCACATTAGTCTGTACTATCGAATGTAGCTAGACTGGATGGTTTACACATATCTACCGCACGTATGACAGGCAGATTGGAATAGAGTCTGCCTGTATTGCTTACACCTGTAAGTGATTGTACATGATCGTACTTGATAGTACATGATCGTACTTGATAGTACTTGATCGTACTTGATCGTACTTGATCGTATTTTATTACATTAGTCTGTACTATCGAATGTAGCTAGACTGGATTGTTTACACATATCTACCATACGTTTGACAGGCAGATAGGAATAAAGTCTTCCGGTATTGCTTACACCTGTAAGTGATCGTACTTGATAGCACTTGATCGTACTTGTTCGTACTTGATTGTACTTGATCGTACTTGATCGTAATTGATCGTTCTTTGTCACATTATTCTGTACTATCGAATGTAGCTAGACTGGATGGTTTACACATACCTACCGCACGTATGACAGGCAGATAGGAATAGAGTCTGCCTGTATTGCTTACACCTGTAAGTGATCGTACTTGATCGTACTTGATAGTACTTGATCGTACTTGATCGTACTTGATCGTACTTGATCGTACTTTATCACATTAGTCTGTACTATCGAATGTAGCTAGACTGGATTGTTTACACATATCTACCGCACGTATGACAGGCAGATAGGAATATAGTCTGCCTGTATTGCTTACACGTGTTAGTGATCGTACTTGATCGTACTTGATCGTACTTGATCGTACTTGATCGTACTTGATCGTACTTTATCACATTAGTCTGTACTATCGAATGTAGCTAGACTGGATTGTTTACACATATCTACCGCACGTATGACAGGCAGATAGGAATAGAGTCTGCCTGTATTGCTTACACGTGTTAGTGATCGTACTTGATCGTACTTGATCGTACTTGATAGTACTTGATCGTACTTTATCACATTAGTCTGTACTATCGAATGTAGCAAGACTGGATGGTTTATACATATCTACCGCACGTATGACAGGCAGATAGGAATAGAGTCTGCCTGTATTGCATACACCTGTAAGTGATCGTACTTGATCGTACTTGATCGTACTTGATCGTAC
>PNEQ01075220.1:0-12373 GCA_003012365.1 Medauroidea extradentata
TTTTTTTTTTTTTTTTTTTTTTTTTTTTTTTTTTTTTTTTTTTTTTTTTTTTTTTTTTTTAACAAGTGGAGCACACTATTTCTATTTTAAGGCCTGTGAAATGTATTAATAAATTATTGCCGTAAGTGTCGCGGCCTTCAAAATCTGTTCCCTCACATGAAGAATACCTTGAAATAATAAAGGCGGTAGAGAAATGTCCCGGTGAAAAGCATGCTGACATCGCAAATGTCTCGGATTGCCACCTTTGACGTTAAACTAGATCGTTGGTAATACAAATGAAGCTACGACCATATTCAATACACACATATTTGAAGCAAATTTTCATGTGGTGGACGTTATTAAAAATAATTTTTGAGGTTATGTTTTTAGTTTTTTTTAAGTAAGGGGTGGGGGGGTAGGTTGCGTGTTTCCCGCATATTTCGTTTTCTCGGATGCATCGTTTTTTCTCATTGGTCCCTTGAAAAACGATGGATAGAGGTTTGACTGTATTGCACCTACATTATCTCAACATGGTTATAATAGAAGCACCACTGGAACAATTTTAACAAAATTTTATATACGTTCACGTTATTGCTACCTTGCTACCTCTAAAAAATAAAAAAATAAAAAAAAATAAAATTCAAAATTATATTTTTTTTTGAAAAACCAAAAGTTTCAATATTTTTTTTTCAAAAACAAACATTTTTTGGGGTACTATATTCTCAGCGACGTAATCTCAATGTCTTATAAACACATTAAAAAATTTTCACATTTATACCATAACGTATATGGTAACATTCGTGGACGAATGACGATGCCGTGTTGATTATTCATCTGCTTACATGTAATAACACGTGTTAAAACAATGGCACAGTATATGCACTTCGAAACATCACAGAAAAATTGTTTGTGTATGCACAAAAGAAAATAATTCTCATCTGAATGCTAAGTTTTATAAATAACGCTATCTTGCAAACATAACCTGGCTGCGTTGGGCGTTGGCCTCTAGCGTGGACTGCTACCGCCAGGAGACAAAGGTGGCAGAATTTTCTTTGTGTGTACACGCGTCGATATAGAGTCGACTCAGCGCAAAGTATCGATCTCCGCGTATCGCTGTGATGCTTGCTCCGTCAGGATTATCGTTTCCGAGTTTCGCGGCAAGAGAGCACCACCAGATGTACGGGATGCCGCGTACAATCGATTCTTTCTCGCAACTCTTGATGTTCACATCCGAGCGCGCCACGAGTTGTTTACGTGACGCATTCCGCATACGTACTGCCGTTTTTCTGTCATAACGTACGCAACCAAGAAAATGCTCTCGTATTAAACAAATTAATTAACGTTGTATTTAATACAGAAATTGACGGTGCACAAAAATATTGTCGTTATGGCCGTATTTTCGTCTTAACGAGGTTCCGCTGTACCTCCCTCCCAGCCATGACACTGCATCGCGCAAAAAACGTATACAGGCAGACCCCAGGATTATTTATCCTTTTGCGCACCAATATAATGCGACCCGCATATAATGCGAATAGTGATTTGGGACCACTGAAATAGGCAAAAAAATTATCGCATTATATGCGAAAAAATACTGTAAGATCTCAAGGTAAAACAATTTTAGGGACCGAATGAAAGCAAAGTTATAATAATGAAGTCGTTATAAGTGGGAACACTATACCAGGGTTGTACTGTAGAGTGAATGTACATCCTACTTTCCAACATGTTTCATAAAAATTAACACAACTTTGTGTTATTAGATTTTTTTATCAGCATTGTAAACACCTGTTAAGGGCACCACCTAATTAGGAGCAAGGATTGGGGTTTGCATGTAAAATTTAGTGTTGTGGAACATTCATTATAACAAAAGCATAGTGAAGAATCTGAACCTTCAGTCTCAGTTTCAGTAAGAAAATTATTAAGTAAAAATTAAATAAAACCAAAATTATCCACTTTCACAAATATTTGAGAACTTATCAAATGTTATTTAGTTTACTATAAAATGTTTGCAGGCCTCTAATGTAACCTTATTTTTCCATGTCTCGTTAGCATGAACATTTAAAGACTACTGTTGCACTGTAGTATGAACACTAATGGTACAACATAATGTAGCTGATAATGGGTCTCTCCGAGTTACATAAATACACAATGAAAACATTTTCCACATTATAGAACTCTTTAAGCTCTCACAATATTAGTTTTCATTTTTGTTTTGATTTCGTGAAATTGAGTGACATATTTTTCACTTTCGTTTCATTAAACAAAAACCCACATTAGCACAACCCTACCTAGTACATAACATTACATTCAGTGTGGCCCAGTCACCTTTAATGTTGTCGCTTTCTGACAAAATAAATTTTCTGCTTCGAAAACATGAAAATATTATTTGGGAATAAAAATGGGGGGGGGGAGTTTTTGAGTGATTTTTTTTGGGGGAGAAGTGAAGATCCTTTCCGATTCATGTTTGATTTCATTGTACCCGAAGAATAATGCAATCTGAGATAGGCTTACTTTTCCTCTGTGAGTCCTGATACCCTTCCAAAGAGGCTTGAGTACCGAGTCAAAGCTCTCGATACCGTATGGTGTGGCAGCTTCAGCAAGGGCGGCAATGGCCAGGGCAGTGATGGTGCGCACCTTCTGCTGCTCGTCAACCAAGCCTGCGCACAACCAACACACATGTCACAGTCATACTTCTACAGTATCTCTTCCTACCTGCAGCTCTTTCCTCCAAAAACATACCAACTCTACAGTCTTAACGAGTTCTATTGATAAAGCATTAAGTTTCCTGAAGCCTAATTCAGACATTTAACAGACTATGTTAACAAGTTTTCAATTAGTTTCATATCAACCCTTGCATTACAGTAGAACCCTGTTATGTTTCTCAAGGGACCCAAAAAATATTTACATTATAAATAGGAAAACATTATAAAAGGGTAGTTTCCTATTACAAATCAGTTTTAGGGACCAAATGAAAGTAGCATTATAACCAGGAAAACGTTATAAGTGGGAACATTATAAGAGGGTTCTACTGTACCTTCAAACAAAAGTTGCAAGACTAGTTTACATAACTGTATTGCATTGTTAATAAGTTCTGAAAATTTTAAGATGCAAGTTGCTAAATGATTAATAAATGTAAGCCACAGTGGTTTTAGACATTTTGTCCAATGATTATACATGTCAGCAGTAATCGTGTTGATATCAATGGCAGTTAAAAGAGAACATTAAACTAGGTATAATTTTTATACATTTCTAAATATTTGATTAATCTTTCTCCTCTGAACTCATGTATGAATTAGTGTTGGTGACAAACTATTAGGTAGAATGTATTATAAATTAAAGAAAGCACAAGACTAACCATGTTCAATGATCTCAACCAGGGACTTGAGATGGGGCAGAATGGCACAACCCATCAGAATAGCAATCTGCTGCACAATTTTGATGCCAGTGTGGCGGGCCTGCCAAGATTTCTTGCTTCGGCACACTGCCTTCAGGAAGGGCAGGAGGGAAGGAATACCGAGAGCAGACGCCACGACGGCAAAGGCGCGAGCCGTTGTATTACGCACGTACTCATCTATGTTGTCTATGTCGGGTCTCATGGTGGAAATCATGGTAGCCAGACCTGCTGCCTTCGCCAAGTTCGAGATTATCTCTCGACCTTCCACACGGGCGTAGTAATCCTCGTCAATCAGCAGCGGTTCTATCACCACCAAGATCTGAAATAACGACACACAATAAATTAATTTATTAACAGATATGTACATACAAATATATGTTAAGCCCAGTACACTGGCATCTTTCTTGTACGTGAAAGTGAGCATCAATTGTGTACGAGAAAGGGAACACTAGCTAGTGTTCTGGCTAGTATCCTACCAAATTAATTGTTTAGTTCACATGGAAAACTTTCTTGTACAATCTGATGTACAGCATTAAAACTTTGAATACAGGTTTTAAGGCTGCATATCAGGTATTGGAGGTAATAAGTGCAATATTTATTGTACCTGCACAAAAAATGTAAAGTGACATGATGTACGGTCAGCAAGTATTCCTTTAACAGCATCTTTTGTTCAGCTAAGACACTATTTATTTCAAAATATTTGTATTTGTAAGCTATTCAGTTAAAAAACATTTGTGCGTGCGTAAAAATTGTTTGTTTATATTAGACTAGTACAAGAAAGATAATGAAAAATAGTACCGTCCCTATCCCGCACTAGCTAGTATACAAGTCCTTGTATGCTGGTCACTAGAATACTCGGTGGCCGTTCACACGATACAAGTTCTGTACAAGTCAAGGTGAACAAGAAAGATGCCCTTGTGTACTGGACTTTACAGTATATGCTGCTGTTGCATGACCAAACATTTTTATTCATTCTAAACCATAGATCATGCAAAATACAGTGAAAACATCGCATTTTAGTTCTTGTTATTTATGTTTTCCCTCTCTATTTGCATTTGAATGTAATTTAGTGTAATGTTAAATTTTCCAGTAGATATCATCTTTTTTCCCACTGTTTACATTTTTTGCAGCCCGACTATACCATGAACACGAGACGTCAAGAGTCACAAATGATGAAGAAAGGGCATTTAAACTTGTTTTGAAATAGAAAAAAGAAGAAATACCACACCCAAGATGGTGATTGTATGCAGAGCCAGAGAAGAATGACATTGATCATGTGTGATGCTTATGTTCGCGGCACAATAATTTACACCACTAAGGTTAATTCAACAGGTTAGGAAGTTCAATGTTGTTAGTTTGGCAAGGGACCAATTCTGCCACTGTTAGTGCTGCAATCAGTAAGGGGTGCAAACAAACCAATCACAGAGCTTTTCAAGATAATAATACTGCACACTACAGGAAAACGTAAATAACGAAAACATAAATATGTACTATATAAGGTTTCACTGTACCTTCCTGAAAGTAATCAATTACAGTTTCACATGTATACCTTTACCATAAGAAAGTTAATCATAGATAAAAGGTACTGTACAATGTCGCAAATCGACTGACCTTGTGCACGTACGGTCTGACTAGGTCATCAAGCTTGTAAAGGATGCGGTCAATGACCTTGACCAGCAAGTGTCGCTCCTGGTCCTCGAGCGTTGGAGACATGAGCAACGGTAATATCTGGTTGAACAAGGGACCCGCACCAAACTCCCGCGCCTTGTCTGTTATCTGGCGGAGGGCAGCCTTCCTCATGGGCGGAGTGCCGTTCTTAATCTTCAGCAGTAGCTTCATAATCTTGCGCTCTTTCTGCTCCTCTGGGCTGAGACTCTCCTCGTCCACATCCACCTGTAGACAAGCTCCACACCTTTACTACTATGCTCTTCACCTGGTCAATTATCCCTATTCTAAGTGTATATACTTACAATATTTGTATTCTTTAAATGGTAATTATCAGCAAAAATATATAAATAAACTAACACTTCTTGTAGCCCGTAATTATATTATAAAGCAGAACCTTATTATAACATTCTTGCAAACAAACTCTTTTTTTCTTTTTCCACCATTTTTTCATAAACAATAGTGTTATCATTTACTGCTTACAACAATACAGTATTTATCATTTCCTGCATAAAACATTTATTTTTGCTCAGGAAATATCCACATTTCCAGTAAAATTTTTTATAAAGAATAGCATTTCAGATACAGTAACAAAGCTGTATCTTCCAAGTCAACTACATAAAACTGTTTAAATTTTTAAGAGTACCACAGGTGTGGATTACAATGACGTTAATGATTATAAACTTGAATAAGGTAAGCATGACTCTATATAAAACAAGTGGAAAAGTCTCTTATTATTTATGTAGCTTCTGACTGAAGTTTCTGAATCAACACAAATTAATCAACATAAATTGCATAACCATTTAATCTAATTACAGACTGATTATACATAAAACCGAGAAATTGTAAGTTAATTTAATAAGTTGTTCCCTGCATACAACAATTTTTTCCCCGGATCCCCTTAACAATGTTATAACTGGGTTCTACTGTACTTTCTTTCATTTTACGTTTTCTTTATTGCCACCAAGAAATAACAAACAGTTTTCTTAGTTCTTTCTTTCTTTCTGTTGAATGAAACATTCTGCAGAGAAATAATGATGAGTACCTTTATTTATATTTTAAAATTAGTAGCTGTATGTCCTAACGAAACAAAAATGTATGTGTTTAACAAATAACTAAGTTCTTATTAAATATTTACTCAAATGTCTAACAATGAAAACATTGGTCTGTTTTATCTCCTTGCATACTTAATCTTTGCTTGCTATTAATGTGCAGTACAACAGCACACTACAAAGCAAGATGTTAGTTACTATGTACTTCTAATTTTAAAATTATACATTTTAACTAAATGTACAATTTACATATTCAACATTGCGAAAAAAAATTCATAAGTGAAATCTCATTACAAAGTACATGAAGCGAACTTTATACTGAAAATATTTTATAATGAACAGTTATTACACTGAAAATTCTCTACAGAGGTTTCAGTAAAAATACTTTACAATAAAAAATACTTACTACATTCGCCAATGTACACTTTTTTTCTCCAAAATTTGGATCACAAAAATTAGGGTGCGCGGCTTACATGGATAATTTGTATTTGAAGTCCGCGCCCTATACAGGTAGGTAACTGGCTTGCGCTGAGACTTGACAACAGCGTGGTTGCTAGGCACACATGCACACAGATATGCAGGCGGATGAATACATATTTGCAGTTAATCAGACACAATCAATAACTAGTCACGTATGAAGGTGGAATTGTTCTCTGCGCGTAGCAGATAAGCGTTTTCCAAGTGACTACATACATTAGTAATTTGGTACAGTGGTTTATCTATCCATGATTTTTCATGTGACTGATAAACTTCAATACACGAGGGATTTCAGTGGATGTGATCTTGAAATTTTATAAAATAAAAAAAATTGGCCCAAGAATGTGTTCCATGGATGCAGATATTTCAATCCATTAGGTTTAAATACAAGGAGAATCCACTGTAGTTATTTGAGAAATCAAAATGTCAAAACAATTGCGTTTGTTTAAGAAGCTGAAAGTAATTAAGTAGAGCTGGATCGAACGTTCGAATTTCGAACCGAACTCGAACTTGTAGGCTAAGTTCGGTTCGGTTTGGAGAAAAAATACTACAAAAAAGTAGTTCGAATTCAGTTTGAAGAATAAATAAAATGTTTGAATTCTGTTCGACAATCTGCAAATTATAAGTAACTAATGAACTTCTAATCGAACTCTCACTAAAAACGTATCCCACATAACATTCAAGCACGTAAGAATACGTGATTGTATTGTTTACACTGGTACAGAAAACTGTTGCCAACCTTTTCCTTTGAAAAGTCTATACATATTAGAGTTGTGATCGATAGTGCGACACGATAGACAAGATGGCGTCACCACACCTCCATACACAATCTTTATTCTATTTGTGTGATGCATGCCTGGCACCAGCAGTGTGTTGTTTATACAATCACTAATGTGTTCGTACAAAAGTGCAACGTCTCTCAAACTCAAATCTTGACTTTAACCAAAAAAATATTTCTCCTAGCTAGTATGTTATGCGGTACTGAAAATCAAGTGGTACGTATATTGTGTGCAAGTTAATTTTCTAATATTTAGAAATAAATAAACGGACAGCATACCAAACCGGTTGGCTTTTTTTTATATTTGTAAATTATATATTGATGAACATAGAATGCCTTTCATCTCGTTTTAAAAAATGTCAAAGGTCAAATATTTTTCTTTATTGCAATAATAAAATAGGTAACAGTTTAGTTTGAGTTCAGTTCGAGTTCGGTGAATAAGAGGAAGGACCATAGTAAAGGTTTGGTTCAAATTCGGATTCAAGGGAGCTATTGCTACATTAAGTTCGAGTTCAGTTCGTTGTAGAAATTTGAGTTCGTCCCAGCACTATAATTAAGGAAGCAGAAGAAACATGAAACTGCGCAGCAGGTCATAAAGTACGACATCTCAGTGTCTTGTAATATAGATTGGCGCAAAATGAAAAACCAGTTACAGAATAGCACCTTCAACAGTTCGTAACTAACCATTTTGGCCCGCTCAAGCTGAAAAATGCCAGTAATTTTTGTTCACTACAAGTGTTTAATTTTGTATCGCGTGTTGCATGCCTCGCATACTTTGTTCGTAGTTTCGTCGCATGGTTTAGACTCTCATACAACGTAATAATGTTAATATTATGTCACTGACTGTTTACTTCATTGGTTATTAGACTCATTGTTTCCGTGTTTCGTTGGCAAGTTGCAAATTGTTTATGCGTTCGTATTAGTAGCACGAGGCCTAACTGATGTGTGTCCATTAAGAGTGGCAGTAATCAATACCCGACATCACATTTGGACCATAATGTGTACATTTTCTATGGCTAAGAGACATGTCTTACACGACATTCAACTAATTTTAGCAGACTACCTGAAACCTACACGTTTTTTTCCCCTCCCCACAACCTTGTCATTGAGGGCAAGGAGTACGTGGGCGAATACGATAAAACTGAAGTACTTTATAATGAGATTTCATTGTAGCGTATATATTAGTTGAGACTTTTTTTAAATGAAATCAGTTTCACAAATACGGAAAAAAAATTTAATTTATAATTTGTTACAAAAAGTTTTTCCTATCTAAACAAACATGGAATGTTTTTAGAACTTTTGATTTATGAATCCTGAGAAGTTCAAAGAAATATTTCCTAACATAAAGTATATTTCTAAAAGTCGGCAAAAACTAAAATCTGGGAATGAAAAAAAATAATAATAATTAGAAACCTTAACACAGCCAAAATATTTTTGTGTTGGTGTTGGCCAAAAAACTTTGCACAAAAGCACTCAGCAAAATGAAATTTGAAAGACAAGTGAAGTTTACTACGATACGTATATCTGTTTCAAAAGGAGTAAAAGAGTTGTGGAGTGTATAGTACTCACAAGCAGCTTATCAAAGTACTGTGCATCCTCCGGTTTCATGAATGGTAGATTGCCCTTAGGCTGATTGTCCATGAACCTGGTCGACTTATCCTCTGTCTGGATGAAGAATCCTGCAGGGGTGCCAACTATAGGTGTTGGTGTGGCTGTCAGTTTGCGCGCTGGCGTACGAATCGGAATGTACCCTGTCCACAAAGGAGCGAAAAAACTTACACACCATTCTTTACCAAGATATATCCTGCTGTCAATGAAAGTGTTTTTTTACACAATCATCCAAAACATTTTTTACAAGATATTGACATTGGCTAATGCTTGTAAAATGTTATAACTTATCTAAAAAATAACTGTGGAAACAAATTAAGATAATTCCAGTGCACAACTTTGAAAATTAATCAACTTTACATTTTAATCAATGTACCAAAACAGGAAGATTGTTATCATGCTCGAGGAAACAGCAGTAACAACACGTTAATTAAATTAAATAATTTACACAATTTTCCTAAATAGGACTATCTACATGCTAGAACAATACTTAGCATTATAATTATATACTAAACAAATTACATCAAAGGGTTATCTAAAGAGTCAGGGAAATGTGTGTAAATTTTGTTATGTGATATGTGAATACCGTATTTTATCGCTTATAGGTCGCACCCTTATTTTCGAGTAACGAAAAAAAAAAAAAAAATTTTTTTCCGCTTATAGGTTGCGGTACCCACGCGGCTGGCTGAATGTATGCAAGACAGGCAGGCGGGCCAGCCAGTCGGCCGGCTGGAACAGAGCGCACGTGTGGTGTGACCTTGACTCAGCAGTGTAGGCAGCTGCAGTCCTAGTGAACAACGGGGGTGGGGAAGCCAGGCGGTGTTGCCAAGCGTGTGCTAGCCTCGTGCCGGCCGGCAGCCACGCTTAGTGTTGCCTTGTTGCTCTAACCGAATAGACGTGCGGTACTAAGGCTTTGTGATGGGAAAACGTAGCGCTTACACTGCCGGGTTTAAACTAAAAGTGATTTCATATGCACAACAGTGAATATGAAGTCAATGAAAAATTAGTGCGGGGCTGGAGAAAACAACAAGAACAACTTCGCAACACGATCTCAAATAGAAAAGCGTTTCGGGGTGCAAAACACTGTAAATTCCCAGAAACAGATACGGGTGTGCTAGGCTACGTGCGTGAAATGCGTGATAATGGACGTGCCATTTCATATGACATGGTTCAAGCAAAGGCACAGCAAATTGCGCGGGAAATGAAAATTGACAACAGACAATTTAAAGCTTCGATCGGCTGGGTCGTAAGATTTATGATGCAACGGTACAATTTGTAGATGCGAAGAAGAACATCAGTTTGTCAGAAATTGCCTGCTGACTATACTGACAAGGTATTAAACTTCCACAAGTTCCTTATTCAAAAGAGGCAGAAAACCACATATCTGTTATCACAGATTGGCAACGCCGATCAGACTCCAGTTTTTTCGACATGCCGAGGAATTCTACAACTGATGACAAAGGGGCATCAAGTGTAAGAGTAAAAACAACTAGAAATGAAAAATTACGATGAACGGCGATGTTGGCAATAACAGCAGATGGCAGAAAATTACCCCCATATGTAATTTTCAAAAGGAAAACTTTGCCGAAGGGGAAGATCCCTCGTGGTGTACATGTGCGTGTACAAAATAAGGGATGGATGGACGAAGAATTAATGAAGGACTGGGTGAAGTGCGTGTGGAACAATCAGCCAGGAGCACTGCTGAAACAGCCTGCAATGCTAGTTTTAGACAGTTTCCGTGGCCATCTGGTGCAGCCAGTCAAAACAGCGAATGAAGAAGGGAAAACTGAACTCGTCATAATTCCAGGAGGTCTCACATCAGTTCTGCAGCCATTGGACGTCACAATTAACAAGCCTTTTAAGGACCACTTGCGCCGCTTGTACGGAGAATGGATCGCCAGCGCCGATCGGGAACTCACGCCGACAGGAAAAGTGAAACGTCCGTCGCCGGAACAAGTATGCGAGTGGATAGCTACGAGTTGGTCCCGCATCTCCAGCGAGATGATTGTGAAAAGTTTTAGGAAGACTGGGATATCAAATGCCCTAAACGGGACGGAGGACGAAGACCTGTGGCAGAGTGATGGCAACAATAGCGACTATTCCAGCTACGGCCATGACGGAGTTGACACTGACAGTTCTGATTATAAAGATAACAATGACGATTTGTAAATTATGGTAAACTTGACTTTTCCGCATATAAATATTTTTTCCTTTCTTTGTTTAATATATGTACAGTAGAATTGGCAAGAAAAATTCGTTTAGGCTAAAATTTTGAATTTTTTTCAGCACAAATTTTTTTTTATCAGTTATAGGTCGCACACCTAGTTTTTAAGGAAAATTTTTCAATAAAATGTGAGACCTATATGTGATAAAATACGGTATGTGTATTTAATTTATCCGTAAATTGAATACTGTGGGAGAAATGCTACCCTGAAAATGTACGATAAAAAGTATATTTCTTTAAAGAGAATAACTTTGGAATGGATTATTTTATTATATAAAATATTAAATTTCAGCATCCATTTCCTTGGCAGCATCATTCCCACTATACTGTATTCATTTTTCTGACGAACTGAACATAAATTTATAAGTTAAGTCTTTATATTGTAGCGACGGTAAAATTTTGCTTTTTTTGTTTTTTTCTGTTGAGGTAGAGACCTCGTAATGATACTTTCGTCTTGTTTTAATTAAAAGTTTGTGTTCGGTAAGTTTATACTTGTTTTTTTTTTAATTTTTATTGATATGATAATTATGTGGCTTAGAGCCTAGATTTTCCTTGATATTTGTTTTGATGTCAGTCTTACATCATGTTAGCACCGCGAAGTAAGGTATAGGCCATTCGGAATAAAGTGAACACTAAAGATTTAACCTTTGAAAAAAATCACTAGCCGTTACTGCATATAAGCCAACATTAACAACAGTAACATTATTGTTTGTATGGTTGGTAGCGAATAACTGCATGTAGTCCCGTGTATTTTCTTATTTGAATACAGCATTAATGAAGCAACATCAATTGCAAACGACCTCTCTGTATTTAATATACTTTAAAATATTTATGTAATTTCTTACTGACATACCTACTGACTGTACAATTTTATTTATTTAGCGGCAGCACATTGCGACGCAACCAAATCGATTATCGTTGGCACATGCCGCTAACTCTTCGCGCCACAGAGGTAGTTTAAAATTTCACCGACAGATGGCACCAGAGTTAGGTTTTCGCAGCTTGGAAGCGAATTGCGTCATTCAGTTTGTTTGTCTGTTACGTAATGAATATCGGTTTCTGAGAAACACATAACTTATAAAAGTATTAGAAGTGACTGTTCATGAATATTGTTGATAAATTATGTGAAGTCATTAGTAATGTAAGTTTTGTTTTATGATCGCCAGCCTGAGTATCTGGAAATAGAAACAGCATTTTTT